>CANYCX010386732.1:0-14245 GCA_948193385.1 Breynia disticha f. nivosa | reverse complement strand
CCGCTGAGTTTTCCTAAACTTGTATTATGTTTCATATGATTTGGGGCCCGTAATGGTTTTATGGAAATGTATTTATTTCTATCTCCTCTAATCAATATTTGTTTTAAACTCTGATGGTAATATTATTATTTTATGATTATTCTATATTATTGTTAATTAAATGAAAAATGGGATTTTGTTTTTGAGGGTCACAAATTCTACAAAACACAATCTGTTGTGGCCAAAAATGGAATTCAACTATTTTGATGGAGAACAACCTCGAATCTAGATTAGAAGATGTCAAAAAGTCTTCCAAGTATACAACACTCCTCTGGAGCACCAAGTGGAATCTACAGCCATATTCCTTAGCGAGAAACCTACCATATGGTACCAAGATTGGAAAGAAGGAAAAGACGCGTTAGTTTGGTATAAGTTTGCAAATGATTTATGTGAAAGGTTTAAAGATCCAAGAAAGGCAAATACAGTAGGAGAATTCCATAAATTGAAACAAACAAGTTTAGCAGAGCAATACCAAAAAAGGTTTGAGGAGCTCAAATTCTTAGTCAAGAAGGAGAACCTAGGCTTAAGCAAAGATTACTTTATGAAGGCCTTTGTAGGCAATCTTATGGAGGAACTCAGTTGGGCTGTCAAGCAATTTAAACCAACCACCTTGTAGGACGTTTATAATCAAGCTTGGCTGAATGAGGCTATCCATCAACCTAAAAGGCACAAACCCAAACCATATGTTGCTGCTTCCAACTTCAAACCTGCAACAATTGCCTACAAACCATATTATCAGAAAAATCTAAAACCATTCAACAACAGGAATGAAATAAAAAGAGAATCGGGTAAATGCTACAAGTGTGGGGATAAATACTTCCCTGGTCATCAATGTAAGACTAAACAGTTACTACACATGGTTCTGGAGGAAATTGAAACAAATGAAGAGGAAGAGAACCATTACCATGAAGTAGAGGAACCTGAAAGTCAAAAGGTAGAAGAAGAGGAAAATAGAGGAGTATCTATTCATACACTTAGTGGAAAATCGTCTCCAAATGCCTTCAGAATTAAAGGGTTAGTAGGGAAGAAGGTAATCAGTATTTTAATCGATACAGGCAACAATAATTCCTTTATTAATGCTACATTGACCACAGAATTAAAGTTTCCTACAGAACTGACGTCACCTTTGGTAGTGACAATTGCTAGTAGAGATAAAATAATATTAACTTCCAAGTGTGAGAAATTTCAATGGGTAATGCAAGGAAGGAATTTTTGTGCAGACTTGAAAGTTATCAATCTAAGAGGTTGAGATGTGGTCTTAGGTCTAGATTGTATGGAAACTCATAATCCAATCTGTTTCGATCTAAAGACCAGAGAAGTGACAGTGCATGATAAATGTCATTTTATACATATATTTATATTTATTTTCACAATATTTCTCTAGTTTTTAGAATAACTTTGGAAAGATATCCGCATAATTTCCAAAATTTTTCTTATCTTCTGGTCACTCATGGAATTTGGAGTGAAAAAGGGAAAATGTAGATCGAAACGGAGTGGAATCGTGAAGAAATGCGATACGTGCAGGTCCGAAAAACTCTCAGAATGGCCACACAGGCTGTTCCCATCACTGTTCCTTTCGAGAACGAGCAATGGAATGGTTTCCAATAACCGTTCCCATTCCCATTTTCAACACCGAGTTGCATAGTGCAGGACCGAATGGCCTGACAAATGGTTTCCTGGCTGTTTCCATGGCCGTTCGCCACTTACAGGGTGCGGAAATAACCCTACTATATAAAGGATTTTAAAAGCCAAACAAGGGGTTACGCAGTTTTCAAAGCCAGAGCGACCAAGAGACTTAAGTTCAGAGTGAAAGGACTGGAGATTCGAGCTATAGGACAACCAGTTTGAAGACTCTTGTGCTAGATAGTCAATCTATTGATCTTGTACGAGTTCAAATGGATTATCTATCTTTTGCATGGATATCTTTAGTTTTTTTTTGTTGAATTTAGTTTGAACATGAGCTAGATTTGTTATGAATATTTAGATTAGACGAATCCTATGATGAATTAAGACTCATGACTTGATTGACTTGTGGTTTTAATGAATTTTATTGAGATTCAATTATGTGGTTTAAATGTGAAACATAACTTTGCATTGATAGGTTGAGATATCATCTTGCAAATTAGGTCTCCCATAATTAAAAGGAGTTGCCTGCAATTCTAGAGATAGAATTATAGAACTCCTCCATATTAGTGTAATGCTAATAGAGAAATATATGAAACTTAATGCTGTATTAGGGGTTTTAGTTTAAAAGAGATTTTGGTTAATTAACTTAGTCTTAGTTGTTAATCTAATCGAGAGATATTTTAGCAAAGAATAGGCGTTCCCGCGGTCCAATATTCATTAATTCCCAAATTAATTGAATTATACAAGTATGAAGTCATAGGAGGAGTTGAGTCTAGGTATTCACTTTTCTCCATCTGAATCAACCCAATTCTTTTGCATTGTTCTTGTTTTCTTACTGTGAATTGCATGGTTTAATTTTTATTAGTAAATTAGTTAATTTTCCAGACTCAATATTTTCCAATTAGATAATAATTTAGGTTGATAGTAGTAGTACTTGACCGTCCTCATGGGATCGACATCCGATACTCTGTAGTTGTATTACTACTCAATAGGCATACTTGCCCAACAGACTGTAGTATAAGTAAATGTAGAAATTTGCATCAGTGTAGCTAGACAGGAAACCATTGGTCTTATGTGCTTAGAAGGCAAGCAAAGTCTATCAGTTACTCTAAGGCAAAGGAATCAATTTTTTTAAACATGGACTTAAAGGAGTTTTAGGTCACCTGTTCATGATGATCTCCGATACTCCAAAAGAAAGGGAAATGAAACAAGAGATATCTACCTTATTACAGGAATTTGCAGGGGTATTTGAAGAACCCAAAACGCTGCCACCTCACAAACCCTTATACCACCATATTACCTTGAAGCGAAACACTTAGCCAATCAACGTCTATCCTTATTGGTATCCTTATTTTTAAAAGGAAGAATTGAAAAAATTAGTAAAAGAAATGTTGGCGACATCAGTAATACAACCCAATCACTGCCCTTAAGTGTCCCTAGCCCTTCTTGTGAAAAAAAGATGGCACATGGCTATTTTGTGAGGACTATAAATGCCTCAACAACATCACAGTTAAGAAAAAGTTTCTTATACGAATAGTAGAAGATTTGATGGATGAATTGTATGGTGCAAACATTTTCTCAAAGAATGATCTCAGGGTGGGATATCATCAGATATGAATGGCCAAGAAAGACATACCAAAAATAGTGTTCAAGACCCATCAAGGGCATTATGAATTTTGAGTAATGCCATTTGGCCTTACTAATGCACCTACAACATTTCAGGCCATCATGAACATGGTATTCCAAGAGTATCTGCGCAACTTTTTTTTGGTATTCTATGACGATATATTGGTATACAATGCTTATTTACAGGATCTTGTTCATCTCCTTAGAGTGGTCTTGCAATGATTACAAGATCATCAATTCTTTGCCAAGAAATCAAAGTGTTCCTTTGGGGTGACTCATGTGGAGTACCTGGGGCATATCATATCTGGACAACGAGTTGCCACCAATCCAGGAAAGATTGCAACTATGACCAATTGGCCAGTTCTTAAAACTCTTAAGGCCTTGCAAGGATTTTGGGATTGATGAGATACTAAAAACAATTCATCCATAATTATAGGACAATCAGTAGACCATTAATGTAGTTGCTCAAGAAGAATCAGTTCAAATGGAACTCAAAGGCTAAAACACCATTTCGCTCTTTAAAGCAGGCTATGAGTATAACACTAGTATTAGCCTTATCAAACTTCAAAGAACATTTTGTATTAGAAATCGATGCCAGTAATTTTGAAGTGGGGCAGTGTTAATTCAAACTAGGAGACCCATTACCTTTTTTAGTAAGGCACTATGCCCTCAGTGTCAAGGCCTTTCCGTGTATGAGAAGGAGCTAATTATAATAATAGCAGCAGTGGAGAAAGGGCAACATTATCTAGAAGGAAGCAATTTCATCATTAAAACAAATCATTATAGTTTGAAGTATTTGCTCCAACAAAAATTACATATTCATTTTCAAAAGAAGAGTATTACCAAGCTATTACACCATCCAATATCGCAAGGGTCAAAAGAACAAAGCCACGGATGCCTTGTCCAGGTTGCATGAACCAGAAGATGTGAGCATGGTAGTTATGTCAGCAGCCCAACTAGCTTGGATCAAGGACTTATTGGAAATCTACACTAGAGATATAAAAGCACTACAACTGATTAGCCAAGCCAACAACTGAAATGAATCAAACTACACATACAAGAACGACATATTGATGTACAAAAACATATTATATGTGGTTTTACAGGATCAGTACAAAAATTGATATTACAGGAAATACATACTACTCTAAAAGGATTTGAGGTTCTAAACATCATACCACTGCCTCAAATAAGCCTTCTACTAGCCACACATGAAAAAGCAATTGAAGCAATTCATAAAAGAGTGCAACACATGTCAGAGATGAAAACAAGAATGTTATTTTAGTATTAGTGGACCTATTCACAAAATATTGTCATTTCTTGGGTCTCAAACACCCTTTTATTGCATCTAAGGTAGCCAACATCTTTCTCAAGGAAATATACAGATTGCACAGAGCACCAAAGACAATTATTTTAGATAAAGATAAAGAATTTACAAGTCTCTTTTGGCAAGGGCTTTTAAAAGGAATGTGCACTCAGCTAAAGATGAGCACCACATACCACCCACAAACCAATGGACAGACGAAATGAGTGAACCAATGTCTAAAAACTTACTTGTGGAGCTCAAAGTTAAAACTCAAATATCCCCAAATTTGCTCCCCATTTAAATAATATAAGAACAAAGATAGAAAAGATAACTCATATATAATTATAGATAAAATCTCATACATAGTAATACCCCGATCTCTGGCCCAAAATCCATTTTTAACAAAATTCACACATAAACCAGCAGAAGCAAAATATCATATATACATATATGTACAAATCTGTACAAAACAAAAGCTGAATAAAACACCGGAGCCAGACCTCGTAAAAAATCTCGATATACCTCTGATCAACAGCTCGCAAGTCCAAAAGCAGCTATCTACGATCTGCACCACAATTCAACATTCAAATAGGTGAGTATTCATAAATACTCAGTAAGTGAGAATCAGAATATTGAATAAATGAAGTGCAGGGGAACAACACGAGGTCGTGCAGGATGAACACGAGGGCGTGCTCAACAGCTATCCCAGTTGACACGTCGTGCCACAACAAACATGAGCTGTGTTCATATAACACAATTCCAGGTAACACGATTGTGCTACTTTAGAGCACGAGGGCATGCTCATACACAATCCCCGAATGGCCTAGCAGTACGGGGCATGCTAGTCAGCACGTGGTCGTGCTGAGCTACGGTTTTGGTACATTACATTCTATTTTCATGACATTTCTCAGTTACAAGTTTACTGGATTAATATGCAAGTTTAGCATATAACACATACCATAAAAACAATGTTTCAACACTCAAAACACTCCACAAACTCTTGTTGCATCAATCACAAAGCAAGTACCAAAACATGTCAAACATACTATACATGAAATCTCATCATATATACATCAACATACATATCCAAGTAGCAACACAAATCATATTAGAATGTATGCAATGAATCATGTGTATGCAAATGAGTCTCAAGCACACACATATGCAAATGCCCGAGGCTTACATCTTCGACGTTTCACTGGCATCGAGCATCTCACTCGGCATTGTGAACCTATCACAGTATTGTCTGGAATCTCGCAATGGACACGTTAGAAATCTCTCAACTGACATCGTGCTGCTGGAATCTCTCAACAGAACATCGGGAATCTCTCGACCGATTAGCGCATAATCTCTGTAGGCCCAGCCTACTATTGTAGCCAAGTGTCACACAAATCATGCAACACAATGAATGAATATATGCATTCAAATGGCCACAAATCAACTCATAAGTATGCACAACATTCAAGCAAGTCTCATGCTTATAAATATGCCAAAACAAATCATGTCAACCATAAGTCAACAACATGTTAATCAGGCATATAATCAAATAGAGCATACCAATTGCAACACAATCAATACTCATATTAACACAAGCTAGAAATTACATCAAGCTAATTATATTTCACACAAATATAAAAATATGAGTATTTAAGTTCTCTATTAAAGCTTTTAAGCTTTATATCTTTTATCTCTTTTTCCTTTAAGTATAATAATACTTAACTAAGGAAATCACTTATGAAAATACTAGATACTTGTAAGTATAAAGGTTGTAAGTGGAAACTAAAACATCCAATTCTAACTATCGTTTAATTACGTATAATTTAAAACTTTTCTTATCATTTGCATATGTATCATTTACGTCACTTCTTATTTAACCTTTATTTACATAAAGTAACTTCATATCAATAGGTCGGATATTCCAATTTCTGTTACGCTAATACACCCTTTATTCTATAATCAGCAAGTCCATACTTTACGTAGAACTGCTATATAACGGCTATAATATGGATATCCCATAACCTATTACAATCCAGCTACAAATCAAATTCATAACTATATTGCTCACACACACATTTTCATATCTTTCAACATGCAACTCAACATCAAATATCATCAGATATCGATCTCAAGAAAGCAACCTCATATATATATATATATATAAACAGAATAAACTATAAGTATCACCAACATATCCTCTGTCAATCACAAATATAATGTACAAACTATATAATAACATCCCAACATATCAAACATGTATGCAAAATGTCCTAGTGGCATCAGCTGAAGAGAGAGAAGTAGATCGGGTAGCAGCTGTCCAACCTGTAGCAAAAGAAAACTCTGACACTGCTAATCAAAATATCTACCTCTGCTAATCCCTGTACCTGAAACAAACATCACAGTTGCGTGAGTTGCGGGCTCAGTGAGTAATCTTTAATTCATTTTAGAATACCTCGTAAACAATCATATATACACAAGCTAAACTTTCTAGTCAATTTCATTTCGTAAAGTACAAGTATAGCATATTAAAGAATCTCATTTCATATATCTGTATTCTCCATCCTTTTCATTTTCCTTTGCGTTTTTTTTCAATTTATATTATCTTTCTGTTGAATATCTCGTTTTAATTCATAATGCTTTCAATTCGTATTCGTTTGAGTTGAACGTTGTTCATAATAAATCCTAACTTCCGTCTCCCTATTTGTTTTGAAAACATTGTTTTCCACATCCTTTTCATGTGGACCTAACTTCTGTCTCTCTATTCCCGTCTCCAAATGATCGATCATTTATCACCTTTCCATCACCTTTGCATATCACATATCATATCACATATCACATATCATATAAAAGCATAAGCATGTTCACGTACCTATTTCTTATGCCTTTTCGTTTTGCATACCTGTTTCTTTTGAATCGTATCTACGATTCCTTTTCATTTCATATAAATCATATCATATAGTTCATATCAGAACTCATATCAGTACGCACGTATAATCATTTCGTTTCCTTTTTCATTTTCATTTCATTCTCGTATTCGTATTTTCGATTTCGTACGTGAAAATCATATTCATATCTCGTTCGTAAATCAAACATATAAAAGCAACTCATATTCGTAATATCATTTATAATTCGATCGTAAATAAATATATATAACCATTCATTTTAATAAAGCCAAATAGTGACATATACTCACCTGTCAGCTGAAGTACTCGGATTGGTGCGAACTCACGTCCCGTCCGAATCGGCTATGCTGCCGTCCTATAATATATATCCATAATATAATAACTTATAATCAGCAATATATCTATACTTTCCAATATAACGATCAATTTAATGCATGCCCTATAAATTTCCTTTAATTTGCCTCTCAATTTCGCAAACCCTAGCCGGAACCCTAACCGTTTTTCTTATCGTTAATCGAATCGATAATAATTCAATTTAATGTATTCCTAACTTAATTTCAGACTCAATTCTATCTATATTCACTAATTCTAACAAGAATTAACTCGAAACAAAAATAGCAAAACCCGTAGAAACTGCCGAAAACTCCGAGTTTTACCTATTTCGCTTATGCCACTAGGATCTCGGTTCAAAACTACGAATGATTCGATAAATTGAATCAATTTTCTAACACAAATCTACTCTCCCTCACTCTCTTTTCCCCTTTTCCCACACTTTCCTTGGTTTCTTCTTTCTTTAGTGTTCTCTGAAGCTTTTTAGTAACTTTGATGATTCTGAGCAATTCGAAGAGCATCAGAACTTATATATTTTTGCTAAAATTAAGAGAGTACGCGTGGTGGGAATGGAACTACGAGTGGTCAACATCCTTTTATTCCAAACATTTGTCCTTCGTTTCGGCTATTTTTCGACACCCTTTTATCACCATTTTGTCTCCCTTTCGTCTATTTGTTTCTAATCGTTTATTTTCATCATTTTAATTGTAAAACACTTTAATTTTACTAAACATATTATTTAAAATATTAATCAAGTGATTTGGGACGAGAATGTTACAGAAATTGCTTACCTCAAAATACGTGCACACTCGCACCGCTTCCACTGTTAGCTCATCGACTCAATTCCTCGGCCTAAGATCGTCTAGCTTCTTTTAAACAATCAAAACATCCATCAATAACTCATTTGACCATTTAATTTCATTCCTAAAACCTCAATCCACTTCTAACTATATTCCAGCAACATTTCCAGCCACAAAACAGCTCAATCTAACCATTTGCAACAAGTTTAAGTTAGTCCAACTTATCCAAACCAAGCATAGAAGCTTACCTTTACACTTGGGCTTAAATTTCTAGCAAGAACATTGTAATTCCTAGCTTCCTGAAGTTGCTGAACAAAAATTAGGGCTTATGAATCCACCTACTTGTTTCCTTCAACTCTGCTTTCGAATGAAATGAATCATAATTGAAACTGCTCAATAATTCCAATCAACGTGACCTGGAACACTAGTCGTGCTAATAGATCGTGTCATACTTTTCTCAGTACGAGTTCATGTTGTGTCGTGCATGGTAATGATCAGCATTTAATTCAACAAGGATTGTGCTTATTTTCTAGGATGCACACGGGGTCATGCTAATCATCCCTTATGATTTTCCAAATGTTTTCCTAAATTAATCTGATTTCATCCGAATAAATGCAGTTTTTATTTTGTTTTAAATCCTAGAATTTCCAGGACGTTACATCACATATATCAATTTGAATATCATAAGCTTGAGAACAACTGTGCATATATACTAACTATCAACCTGCAACTCTTTACATATACATATCTAAATAAAAGCATGGTTAGGTGTAAAGAGACAGATTGTTGAGGAACGCCATCTGACCCACCTGTTGGTAAACTTCGAGGAGTAATTTCAAGCTATCTTTCTGAACCTGAAATCAAAATATACAAATCGTACATTGATAAGTTGCGAGCTTAGTGAGTAATCATTTCATATCTAACTTACCATTTCATATTATTAATGGATACTGATATTTTGAAGTATATATATAGATATACTTGTGTGAACATATATATTACCGTATAAACATGTGAAATGTGTTTATTAATATTTCACTGAACATATAATCTAAAATCTGTATATCTCACATATATTTTGTATGAATTTCTGTTTTCATTGAATTTGTAATATGTATGATTTATTATTTCACTAAAACTATATTCTGTATTTTGTGTTCATTTCAATGATCTGTATAAATATCATATATAATTATATCATACATATCCACCCGTCCTCTACAATATCTTGTATAAACATATAATCCGTACATAAATTCAACCATCCTACACAATATATTGTATAATCCACCCGTCCTGTATAATATCCCATACATATCCATCTGTCCTCTGTAATATCCCGTATATATCCACTCGACCTCTACAATATCCAACCATCCTTTATAATATTCTGTACACATCTCCATGTGCATATCACATATAATCATTCATTTAACATATATATAAACATATCCTATATCAATCAATGTATAATCTATCGCAATCATTGGAATATCCATCGTATAATTGTATGAAAATCATATGTGTAATCGTCAATCATTTTCGTCGTATTATTAATTATGTACCTATGTAGTCATTTCCATTTCTTGTGCACGTATCTGATTTCATTTGTATATTATCGCATTTATTCATTCTATCATATCTGTATATATGTCTATCAACATGTAAACTATTCACCACATATCATAATTCTATAATTAACTGTATTTAAAAGTGAGTTAGATTACTCACCTGTATATATATAACTATAATATTCAGAGCTCTTTTAGACTTCGATCCTGATACCATTGTCTAAAAAATCGTCCCATAAATACAAAAAATAATCCTATAATTCAATACCATTCTGATTACAACATTTTAAATATCAATTCAGTATACTTCCTTAGAATTATATGAATGAAAATTAAGAAGTTAGTAGTTGTATAATGCCTCCAAAATTCTAAATTAATAATAATACCAATAATAAAAATAAATTTAAAATTTATTTATTGACTTAAATAGTTCTGGTATAAAAATACAGTGTTCTGGACAAAAATAACAAGATTTGGCACAATGTTGAACAATAAAACTAATATTAAAGTATTACACGTAGTGGGTAGAGAGTATGCGTGGTTGGTACGATCGTACGTAGTCTCTGACCACCGTGCATACTCCGCTGACTATTGATTAAAGCCATTTCAACTATAAAAAATGAATTTCACTCGCAAAACTCACCCCACACCACCCTATTAGACCAAATTTGGGGAAGAATTGAAGCAAGGAGAGGAATTTTAGGTGGGAGTTGATGGTAAAGAAGCAAAGGTAAATTATTGACTTTATTTTTAACTAGCACAATGCCCGTGCTATGCATGATTAATATTATAACAAAAAATTATAACTAAAAGATAATATATATTTAGTTTTAATTTTTAAATAACACAGGTTTTGAAATTTTTAGTTTTAATTTCGTCATTGATCTTGTATGTTAAAAGAGTTTTGATATGTAAATTCCATCAACTTATCTTATAGTTAAATTTCCAAAAGAAAAACCAAACATAAATGATCTTTTACATAGGAATGGTCTTTTACATTGAAGAATACTTTAAAACACTTATAACTTCAAAATAGAAGTAAATACAATTGAAAATGAATAGAATGCCACCGACGCCTGCAGTGATTGAGTCAACAAATCCAATAGTTGAATCTGAAGTGAAAAAAAGATATGTAAAATGACAATAATTATCTAGTCTTTTGCTACTTTTAATTATATTAGCACATAGAATTATTAATGCACATCGATACACAAGTAAATGATGACATAACCATATTAATTATCTTCTAAAAGATCAATTCGAATTATTATTGCTGATGATATTCGAGACATTCTAAAATCTGAAATAACAAAAAAAACCAAGAAATCAAAAGAATACATACTACCATGAGAAACAATTGTTCTAAAAGGCCACACTTTTTGCTTTTCTTTCTGAAATAAGAACACGTTCGAAGTATCTGAACATCTCCAAACAATGCAGTTCTTCTCATCATCTTCATCTGCAAAATGAATGCAAACAGTAAAATCTGAGAAAATGTAAACATACACAAAAAGTTTAAACAAAAAATGTGCTAAAATAATATGTCAACTCGAATAGCAAAAACAAATTGACACATCAAGCAGAGAGCATATTAAGAGAAACAATATTAATTTATTATCACATTAGATAACACCAGAATATAGGGGTCATATAAAAGCAGACCACCTTTATCACAAATCTCTTCATGATGTGATCATTTAATAGAAAATGTTTAATCTATGCTAAAAGTTGAGCAAATATTCCATAAAACACTATTTCTTTTTCAACTGTCACAATCCTTATTACTGTTACCTGATAAAAGTCGACTGCAATGAAGTTTGGCCACTGTTTTCCAGCAACTTCGTAGCAAATCTTGGTCATGTCAATTAACGAAGCTGGATTATTCATGCATGACTCAGAGGGATTAGGTTTATCAGGAAAAGAGTTCTGAAGAACAAGAGAAACTGTTTTTGTGTCCATGGCAGGTGATTCGGCACAGTTTGGGCAAGAAACTGCTTTCATCCATTCATCTCCATCTGTAACTAAAGTTAACATTAAATATTGTTATTGCATTAGCAAAATGCAAGAATTAGAAGCCTTTAATTAGTAAAATTCATCTTCAAAAACAGTACTTTTCACCATCTAATAAATTCAAAAACAGACATGAAGCATAAAAATTTTCACCACATATCTCCAAGTATAAGCAATTCTGTTAGAAGCTTCTTTAATCGACTTTGATATGAAAACAACCAAGCGCTGATATTCAACTCATTTCATCAAATTTCAGCAAAAACAATGGGGACATGTATGTATGTAGTGCAAAATCTTCGTAATCATTATCAAAACTTGTCCATATCCAATGAGAAGAACAACTTTCTCTTCTCTGAATGTCTCCCTTTAAGACAATTGAAAACAATGATTCAGCTCATAAAGGACCTAGGATTGAATATTTTCAACAATTCTAACACAATTCAAAGCAAACACAAGCCTAGAAGTCTCGAAATTTTTAATTAGTAGACACTAAATCATACAAGGAATCTTATTAACCTACAAAATGAACAAATTGACGAAATCATTCACATTTTACACAAATTTTGCAACAAAAATCTTCATATAATTCATTTTTACAGTAAAAAAAAGAAGGAAAAACTCATAGTATGAGTATCCTTAAATCTAGAGTCACATCCAATTCCACTAAACTCACCATTAATATTGTCGCACTCTAAAAAAACCCACAAATTATTTACATGAAAAAACCAATAAAAATCATAAAAATAAGCACTTGGAACATAATAAAAAATGGGTTTAATGGGTTGTTGTTTTAGTACCTTAATTGAAGCTGGCTGCTGCTGCAAAGTACGTTAATGAATGCTGCAATGAAATTTTTTAATGATTACTTCATAGCTACAAAGAAATTCAAAACACAGCTGAAAAACGATGTATGCTTTCATCTGATTTTGGAAACGAAACAACTGACTGATATCCACTATTCGTGATTTTGAAACGTCAAAAAATGATGTTTCTTCAGATGTAAATTAAAACAAAATGAAGTTTCACAGATACTTTTTAAAACGAAAAAAAGACACTGATGAGTTGTGAATATTTTTAAAAATTAAGATGCTAATAAATTTAGTTTAAACGTAAATGAATTAAAACTAAGACGGAACTGATTATTTGAAACACAAATGAATTAAAACCAAGAGGAAGTTAAAACAACAAATATCATTGATTTTGTATAAACTGTATTTAAGACATTGATAAGCTAAAACTATGAAGCTTATAAATTTCTTTTTTTTGACTCGTAAAATACAATGAATACTGATGAAACGTAAAATACAATGAATACTAATTAGAGTTAGACAAGCTTTTATATATAGATATAGATGTGTTTTCTCTTGAATTGAAAATTGCATGTAGAAGCTAGAGCCTAAGTTATAAACAAAATTGTTTATATGTGTTAAAGGAATGAATAATTTCACTTGTATGAGATTGGGGGGTGAGTGCAGGAAACATGGACTTTGGAGAAATTAATGAAAGAGTTAGGGTTCATGAGAAAGTGAGGAAAATTGGGGAAGAAGTGAGGGTTGTTTTGGATAAGAAAGAATAATTTATTAATGGGTTTGTAAATAAAATTGTTTAGGGAACAAAAATAGGGATCAAAATTGGATTTGGCATCGACCCACGACTTCATGAATGTCAAGGTAAGTGCGCTAAATCTACACTTACTGACACGTCTTTAAACGATGCTAAAGAAATGTGATAAAGGCAAGCGCACCTATCGCATATAGTATAGAAAAACGAAGTGTCGAGTGTAGTATTCACGGGTCCGGTCAAGTACTACTACTCTCAATTTAATTTATTATCTAATCGATCGAAATGATTTTTGATTTTCAAATTATAATACAACTAATTGAAATAAATGACGAAACAAATAAAATACGTCAAAGGATAAAATTGTAAATTCAATGTTGAATAATAGATATCTAGATTTCGATTCATCCCATGATTTCATATATGTGTGATTCAATTATTATTGACAATGTAAAATATTAGACTGCGGAAATGCCT
>CANYCX010386184.1:0-22881 GCA_948193385.1 Breynia disticha f. nivosa | reverse complement strand
CATAAAGTTTTGGTTTTTATGTTACCATTATGTCAACCGATTGTATATGGCATGGTTTGAGATGTTCTTATGTTGATCTTGGTTTGTTCTTATGTGTTTTACATGATTATTCCGCTGCCAAAAAATTTTTAAACACATAGCAAACCCTACAGAGCCATTAGGAAATTTAGGCTTGAATGCAACAATTATGTTCTACGATCAGACCTGTGCTGGCTAAATGTTCCCCTACACCTCATTTTAACAATACTAGGGTTGTACTTACTGAGTATTTTATGTATTCAACTTTGTATGTGTTGAATGTTGTGTAGAGTGACAGGTATTAGTGATGGGACTGCGTTTTTGGCCAGGCTAAGTGGTATGATACTGAAGAAGGTCGAGCTCCTAGTTGTTTGGAACTTGTTTAATGTTGTATGCCTATACATATATTAATATAGGAGTGACTTGAAAAACATTGCATGGAAAATGTTTTCCACAGTTTTCGTATTTTGCTTTTTGTTTTGTGTATGGTCGACCTTGATCCTTGTTAATATGTTCGAAAAACTACCATTCGAGTCTTCTCTCTTTCGTGTAGCCTATGTTTTAAAATGAAAAAAGAAATGGTTGCCAAAATAGGCACTTTTTGAAAATGAAGTTTCGAAAATTGGGGTTCACATACTTTCTTCAACTACATCTACCTAACCGAGACTTATGTGAAAGAATGATGCATATTGAAGATCCTGTGGTGAAAAGAAATAAGGGTGAGGAAGCTAATTTTTTCAAGCCATGCTATAGGGCACTAGTAAGGTTAGAATGGAGGAAAGAGTGTGAGAAAAGAAACAGAATCAGTGATATCTGGTAGGGATAAAAAGGGAACTCTTCTACGAAGAACAGTGTAAAGAGGGTTTCATGATCTAATAGTGGTCGTGGTGGCAGTGATGAGGCTAAAAAGGGTGATATTGATTAATCTATTTATGAGTAGTTGTAGTTTTAAATACTGATCATCGTTATGAGATGTTCTAAGTTGCCACTATGATAGCATTCAGAGGACTGTAGATAAAAGGTAGTGATTATGATAAATATTGGTATAGCTTCTAAGAATAACAAAAGTAATGTGCTGTCAGAATCAAACTTGAGGGGAAATGATGTGAATACTACTGATGAAGACAATGATGATATGAGCTACTCTAAAAGTTCAAAGGATGACAGTGATAATATGCAGTTGGCAACAAGTGATTGTATAGTTATCAGTGATGACGATGACAATGGTGGTTCTTATGCTGCTGGAAATGACTGTGCAAACACTTCACAAACTTTAGAGTATGACTTTGATAAGATGGAAGCAAAAGGACATACATATGTTGGTGATGGCAACGATAGGATAAGAAGTTTTGATACTGACAAATATTTTGAGGACACTTAGAGAGTCGAGGTTGTCCAGTGAAGGAGAGAGTATAGGAGACGAGGAGGAAGAAGGCTATGGTGAGAAGAGCAATAATTATTAAAAGGAAGAGAAAATAGTGTTCTCTAATTAAAAGATCACTCTAAAAAGTTCCAAAACGTAAAGCTACAACTAAAGGAGATGTGAAGGATGAACTATAAAAGCCCCACATTGAGAATGAGGGATCAAATGTGTTAGGCTCGGCTCTTAATTCAGAGAAGATGTGAAACCATAGGCACTTGCAAATTTTGAGGACGAAAGTTTTAGAAGGAGGAGAGAGTTGTAATGCCCTCGAATTTAATTCCCAAAAACAGGCATGAATCAAGGTAAACCAAAACCATGAGTATTAGAAGTCATAAGGGGATCGAGACTAAGTGAGACGAGAGTTAAAAACGAAGAATGCATTATACTGGGGAGAAATAACATACGTTAACCTCAGGGTAACATACATTATTCTGGAAAACTAAATAATAACGTACATTACTTGATAAAAAATGTACGTTATTCTGGGTAGAATCCCAGAATAACATATGTTGACTAACGTACATTAGTTTCTTCAGAACCTACATTATCGAGACCCTGGACGCATCATTTAAATGACAAAAATAGCCCAAAACCGAGAGAAAACATAACCAAAACCCTCAAAACATTCCCCAAACCCTAAGGCACCTTCCTATGGGCTTTTAAACACAAATTCCTTCTACCCACATACAAATTTCAGCAGAACATACACAAAATCCTTGCCTTCCAATAGATTTCCATTCTTGCCTAAGTTGGAGGACAACACCTGATAGAGGAAAATTCTAAGTTATTGAGTTAGGATCATGATAATAGGGGTAAATTTGTAGGTTTAGGGTGAATGTCATTGTAGAAAAAGGAATCGTAAGGAAGGAACAAAAGAGATTAGGGTTTAAGGTTATGAAAGAAGGGGGTTTTGAAGATTTAGTGGAAATTGAAGGTTATAGGGTGAAAAGATATCCTAAATTGTTAACATGTTAAATTATTTTGACCATATTGTAGAAGCCAAAGCCGCAGAGGAGTCGAGCGACTACCGAACTAACTCGCTTAGGGATTTGAGGTAAGTGTATGGCCCGTCAGTTACTTATATATATATATAGTTTATGCATGGTTAAGTATGTTGACTTTCAAGGCACAAACAACTGTTAAGATGCTGAAGAAACTATATGCCTTGCTTGTGCGATGTGATACGTGTGCGTATGCTTAGGTGCTTACTGGATGACAATGCTTGTGATGTGTGCAAATGTCTTATTTTGTGGATTTGATGTTAATTTGCTTGGACTACATGGAATGGATGCATTCTATCATTTTAGCATGAGTATGAGTATGTATGGATGAAAGAATAATTCTGTGTGGTGTTGGTGAGTTCATTGAATGACATTGAAATGTGAGGTTTGAGATGCGTACGAAATGTCTTGATATGTGTAATTGGTGGTAATTGATCTTGATATCATGACTTGGGTGAAATTTTATGAATAAGTATGGGTGTACGAATGCGTTGGTAAATGTGTGCATTATAGGTTTAAAAAGCTAGACGATGGCTTGTAGAATGGCATGATTGAGCATGTACATTGTTGATCATCATGCATGAGGCATAAATACGTGGTATAGTTGACATAAGATTATGAGATTGAGAGGTCACACCAATGGTATTTTGAGAATATAGTAAGAAAAGTGTAGGAAAACCCTTGGCTGAATAATGCAAATATAGATAGCTATGTGAGAATGAGTGATTCTAATCACATATGTTATGGATGTAAGAGTGCCATGTGAGAGTGAGTGATTCTAAACATATTGATGCTCTGTTGATCAACTTACATGATAATTATCTTATGAGAGTGAGCAATTCTAAGCACATATGCCATGGCTATAGGGTGTCGTGTGAGAGTGAGGGATTCTAAACACATCAGCACCCGTTTGAACAGCAAAATGAGAAAATGATAATGTGAGAGCGAGTGATTCTAATCACATGTGTCCCAAATAGAGGATGGTAATGCGAGAGTGAGTGATTCTAAGAACACTTACCTAGAAATAAAAGGTCTTATGTAAGAGTGAGTGATTCTAATCATAGTGACACTAGTTGAAAAATGAGATGAGAATGGCAATTTGAGAGTGAGTGATTCTAATCATATGTGTCCTAGTTAGAAAGTGGTGTCATGCGAGACTGAGTGATTCTAACTGCATGGACACTGGTTGAACAACCATGGGAAAAAGAGAGAGGATCCTCTCTAAGAGAAAACATGATACTAAGAAAGAATAAAAAAGGCATGCCATGAACATGATGCTTATGTAATGAACATATTTTGGATAAATGATGTAAATGATTGTGTGTTACTATATGAGAATGTAGAACGAGTTGATAATGTGAATGAGTGGTGTTTATGTGTTTTTATGCTAGTGTTAGGATTGACGTGTCGTGTTTACATGTTAAATGTTACAATGTTGTTTGATGGTATGATAATGGAATTGTTGATTTAATTGATTTTCATGTGTGTGTAAATAGGAAGGTAGAATGTATGAGCTATATTTAAGGCCTAGGGTAGAATTGTTGTGAAATGCGACTTGTAGATGAATTGTGATTCCATATGGGTGTTTTAGTGTGTTGATTAAGGTGTGATGAATATCATTAAGAAATGTGTAGGTGAGGAGGTTGGGAGTGTGGTTGAGGACATGGATTATGTCGTGGGGAGATGTTAGTTGGCATATGAAAAGTCTAAGTGTTGGGTATGAATTGAATGTGTAAATTTTGGTGGCTGCAGCTGGGTAAAGTATGTTAGGGAAGCTCTTCACTTACGTTACACAATACTAGTCTTCTTGGAAATTAGCCTTAGGAATAATGTACATTAGGCTTTTTCTAACATACGTTATCTGAGTTCTGAAGGCTTATTGACTTAGAAACCTTTACCCTAAATTTTCTTAGAGTTAGTGTATGATCCGAGCCAAGTGAGGGACTTAACAATAATTCCACAAAAACTAAATAACATTATAGAAATAAAAAAGAACACCCTACATAACACATTCTAGGGTTGGAGAAACGAGGAGAATACTCTGTGAATTAAAAACGATAATCTAATCTAAAAGATAGAAGTTAAAATAAATGAACCAGTGTATTAGGTTTTATATGGTTAGATAAGTGACAAGAGGGACATACGCTTACTGAGTTAAGTACTCACATTTTATGTGGTTATGTTTTATGTGTACAGACTAGGGAGGCTACCACGTAGACTGAATTCTCTCTACGCTCTTTTTTTAGGCTATTGGGGTTTATTGCTGCGAGGTTGAGGAGTTCATCCACACATGATTTTGTTTTTAAAAATGTGTTGTATAAACAAACTATTTTATCACATTGTTTTGATACCCTTCGTGGGGGGTTTTTCCTCAAATCACTAAAGTTTTGGCTACGTTTTATAAAACAATGGTAATATGATTTCTACTTTCGTTTAAATTGATGATCGAGGGTGTTTTGCAACTAGAGTCAGCATATAACATGCGGCTGAGAGTCAGCATATAACATTCGGTTTAAGATTCATTATGCGGTGGAGATTCATTATTTACCTCCATAAACTATCTAAACCTTTATTAGTGACATACATCACGTAATTATTATATTATTCACACTTCAATATTTTACACCCCATTGCCTCTATTGATTCTTTACCATTCAGCTTTTAATTCTGTTAAGTTTTTAATTAAAAATTCTCCAGTGAACACGTGGCATGCTGATGAGCACAACCCTCACGTTCTTCATAACAAACAACATTGTCTGGCACGAGCTTGTGCTGTCTAGCACGACATCATGCCAACACACTAAATTGAAAAATAGAAGCTCAGCACGAGGTCCTGCCTCCAAAATTGGTCCGAATATGAGGTTGTGTTAGTTGGCACACCCACCGTGCGAACCTAAGAATTTAATCTAATTCACAACCAATTTTAAGCTCCAAAATACCAATATTATTCCCATAGCATCTAGAATTCTTCCTTTATGTTTCTAAACATAAAACTCATTAGAATCAATTCACATACAAATTTTTCCATCTTAATCATTAGCATCTACTTTCTTATGCAAACATAAAAGAAACATACCTAACTACATTCTTTCAATATTTTCAAGCCATACGAACACATCGCATAAGACTCTTATAGGAACATTCATTTACACATCTCTCTTATCTATACCCCATTTTCATTACCAAATCAAACATTTCATCAATTCATTTAAGAATTCTTTCAATCCTTTTTATCTATTCTCTTTTCCCTAACCACCCATATCAAAAGGACATACCTTAATCAATCACAATACAATGCAAGGTAACGTAATATCTTACATTGATACTAATTCAACACAACTAATATCCTTAGAAATCATAAAACACAATTGATGCAACAACATGTAATACACCCCCAAGATAATTCCAACAATGTTAAACCCAATTTTTTAGGTCGTATGCACATCGCATGACTTAGCATTTCAGAATAACCATATTTAGTTATACATTCATTCTACAGTTATGATTTCATATAAATTCGTATAATATACAGTTATCCTCGTTTTTCTCAAACACATATTAAATGTGCAAATGACAATGCAATTATATTATGAGCAAATTCATAGTCATAACCACCATAATTGTATATTTGTTGTGAAATGCTACTGCAATTTACCCAATTCAATTGATATCAGATACCATCAATATAATAAAACTTCATGTAGACCCATTCCTAACATAATTACATCATCATGTATCACATACCACAACATGCAAATTTTGGTTTGACACCCACATTTACACACAAGTACACCATGTAGACCCAATATGTGAACAATCCATCATTATAGGCATACCAATTTAAATCCAATTTAGGCGCCCGCATTCGGTGCGATATAAGTCACACTTTCAGGGCTTATCCAACAAGTTTGGTTTAAGTTACAAGTCATTTTAATTGTTCTGAAGGCCTATTCGCGTCCAAACAACTCAGTTAACATTTTTAGTTACTTACATTCTTTATAACCAACTTTTTCACTTAACCAGTTTTTCATATCATATATTTCGACCTTAGGTCTTCCAATTAATTTTTCAAGTCAGATACACAAAGCATATCACATCAAATATCTTTCACAATTAGTCTATTAGGTTACACACAAATAATCATACCTTAAGGTAATCGATCATGAGTTTTCCACGAGGTCGGAGCCCAATTATTTTCCTCAAACCACTCTTGGTTTTTTCAAAACTCAATTATATATATATATATATATATATATATATATATATGTGTGTGTATGTGTGTGTGTGTGTGTGTGTGTTTGAAATAATTAATATGAGATATAAAACCTTAACAATATTTATTCATAATTTCCAAGTTATGTTTACAGCTACACATCATTTTTAAAAAGGTACTTATTACTCAATCCATATTTGTATTAAAATCGTGCTCTAACCCTTCGTGTGAAAATCTTCCTAAACCTACAGAAAACACAATCAGACAAATAAGTACATTATGCTATAGAGAAATCATCCCTATTTAACTTCTACCAATTTTCGTTCATTTAAGTTAATCAATTTTGATCAGAAAGGTTTGTAAAAACCACAGGTCATGCTGGTGGCACGACCTTCATGCTCATCCCCATCAACAACAAAAATCTGGGCACAAGTCATTCCTATGAAACGATCAACGCGGGCTTGGCAAGCTTCTCGTGTTGGTCGGCACGACGGGCGTGCCGGCTCTCAGTTTTGTTTTATAACTTTGCAATTTCATGCACAACTTAAGCAACTCTTCACATAACTCCTCACACGCTTAATGCACAGAATTCATGTACTTTTCTTTCCAATTTTATTCATATAATAACATTAAAACACCATATGGATTCTCATTCATATCTACATTGCTTTGTATTTCATGTCAATACATTAATCAAGTAAAAGATATCTCTCATCTTTAGGTTCCATTTATCATCATATCAGAAGTAAGCAAGTTAAATACATTCATATCTTATGCTTTGGTTTACCTTCCTTAGCCATCTAAACTTTCTTGTCATTACTTAATTTAGCTTTTAACCCCAAATGAACATTTCAATATGTCTCAATCATTTCACTTGTCAAATAAGCACTTTACCAAATCTAATTACATAGGCAATAATAACATAGAAACCACTCATGTTGATTCTTCATTTCAATCCATTCACATCATTATATGCCCAAATATGCCAAACAAGACAATTATAACAACCTAAGCACCATTCACTTTTCTATACATAAAATTAACCTCTTATTCAATCTGGTAAAACATTCAACATAATATGACTACAAGTGAATACTTAATGCATATGCCAATGCATTCCACACACGAAGGCCTCGGGGATTTTGTTTTCTTTTCATTTTCTTTTTCCTCGAACCCATTATTGCATCGAGATCTTGCCTGAAATATCCTCAGCCCAGCTGATATTAAGCTCTCACTTGAAATAATACCTCGAGCCCAGTCCGACATTAAGCTCTCTCTTGGAATCTCAAGACCACATGTCACACAATGCTTATGCAACACATGAATCAAATGCATTCATTATGACCAAACTGAATCAAATACATCAAATGCATACAATGCATTTTAAGTAGTCAATAGTAACACATTATCTCAATAGTATGCATTCTCATCAATCATATGCACATATATACTTTTCATAATAACAGGCATTCTCATCAATCAAGTGCACATAAATGCGTTTCACATATCTCATAAGTATATACCATCATTCAAAGGTATAAATTACAATACCACAAAATTATCAACCTAATTATATTGTTACATCTTAATTAAGCCATGCTTACATCAATTATATTATCATAAACTAAAATATATCATATAAATATCTTATGACTCATCATCATTCAAAAGCAAAAGCATAATCATGCCATCATATCAACATATTCATCCATAAAGCCATAACAATAAGCTAATGCTTCTTACATTCAAATCATGTTCACATAAAATACTATCATTTTAAGTAAATCATACAATATTTCAATCAAGCTTACATAAGTAACCTCTAATCAAGCTCAAGAACACGTATAGTATAACATATCAACTAAGTCCTTTTAGAAACATGTTTGGTATCAATTTAAACACAATTTTCATGTATGATTGACCATACAAATGCAAAGCCTACAAGGATAACTATAAATGGCACTTACCTCGTACTCTGCAAAGTTGGCATGAAGCCAAACTTTGGTTCAATCATCAAAATTAGTTTTCTTATCATATTTTAGCATACATTCATGTCAAGCACATAAATTAATTTTTCCATTAAACTTCTTATAAAACAATAGCTCCCAAATTCCTCTCCAAACAATAACCTTAAATCACTCAACCTAGTAAATTTTCCAATTAAACCATAATAAATCATCCATAAGATTACTAATAACTCCAATTCAACTAGATATCAACATTTCCACACATAATTCATCTAATTCTTCTAAATCTGACCAAATTCAGAATCTCCTTAGTTAACTTCCAAGAAAATGAACCATAAAACATAAAGGTTTAAGAATTACCTTCCGCATAGTTGATTTTCGACAAGAATTCGTCGATTTCTTGCCCAAGAATCACTTCAAATCAACTCTAAGGTTCAAGGTTCTCATATGGGTTTGTATTGGCAAAAGAATGGACGTTCTCTTTCTCCATTTCCTTATAAAAAGAATTTTAAAATGATTGGCACACCTTGTAGCACGACTCGGGCCAACAGGCATGCCAACCACATTCAGATTGAACTGGCACGGCCTAGGCCTAGGTCGTGCCTGGGTCGTGCTGGCCTAGTTCTTGACTGTTTTTGGCTCAGTTCAACTCGTATCGACTCATACTATTTTCTATTATGTTTCCTTAATAAATTAACCTAATTTTTGGGATGTTACATAGTGGGTTCAGTCCTACAGAACACAAGGACATTGAGTATCAATCAAAAATCATAGATACATGTCTAACACATGGTATTTTGATTAAATCTACATAATGATAACACTGTATGGTTTTGAGTCATAAGTGATTCTCATACGTAAGTCTTAAATCAGCATTCTTAAATCGAAAATCTCTATAAAACTTTAGATAATTTACTGTATACTTTAATATATGCCTAACATACCCATAATAGGGTGATAAGTTTGGGTATGATTGTGTGACACCCTGAAATTTATTAGAAATAATCTATATAGGAAATAAATTAAAATAGAATTGTATCAAACAAGAATTGGAAAATTTCAAAAAATAGTAATGAACACAGGGTAAGCACGACCTCGTGCTCATGTCTGCTGAATAGCACGATATTGTCCTCATAACTGGGAAATAGCACGACCTCATACTAAAAAATGTTCAACACAATATCGTGCACAATCAATCTGGAACTCGTGTTAAAAAGCATGACACGATCATCAACACGACTTGTGCTGCAGGTCGTGTTGACTGGGCAGATATTAAAGAGAACCGACTGAATATACTCTTTTATCGATTTATAGAGCAAAATTGAGAAGGAAGTAGGTGAACATCCTAGAATCATCTAGAGGGTGTGTTCAATAAGAAGAAATAGTAATTATTACTAAAAATAAGAGGAAATCATGAAAGTAAGGATATTCTCTCTTCTTTTGAATAAAAGGATGAGTTGAGTTTGTTGTGAACTGATGTTTGAGGAATGGGACTGAGTTAGTTGGTCAAACATGTAAGTTAGCTTACTTAGGGTTGGTTAAAATTATGTGGATAGTTTATATTAGTGGAATCATGATTTGAATGGAATTAGGAGCTTTAAAATGGTTTAGGAAGTTTTTGAGAATATGAATATTTTGAGTAAAAGGTTGTAATTAATGTTTCAAAGTGTGAAGAAAATTAAGATTTAGTTAATAATAGCCTTTACATGTTTAATTTTGTATAGGAGGCACTATACGAGTTTTGGATTGAGGTTGAGCACAAAGACGACTTCGTACGCTTGTCGAGGTAAGTGCTCTTACACTTACGTTTGGCATCTATATAATTAATCATGTTTGTTCTAGATTCAAATAAATTACAATGAGAGCAATGATATGTCTAAAGGACTTATATGCTAATTATGTTAAGTGAACTAAGTGGAATTATCTTATGATCATATTTTGAATGCTAAGTGAAATAAGTGGAATTTCATATGCATTAATTGTTCAAATGTTGTGTGTTAAGGAAGTATATATTGTGTGAAATGCATGGTTTGAATATATTGAGCCATAAGCATATGAGCTATGTGTATATATGATTTTCTATATGCTTCTATATGGAAATGTTATATGCTATTGGTATGATTACCTTATGAATGTTTTATATACATTCATGTGTTGCATCTCATTTGTGTGACACAAGCTATATGGATTATGTACATGTTGTGTGCTATCTTTGGACCTGCTGTCTGCTGTCCTTAATATCTTCGTGCTCAAAGCTTCATGCTAAGGTTGTGTGCCAATTCTCTGTTGTGTGCTATAATGGAATCCTCTCTTGTGTGCTATAGAGGAAAAAGAAACCCGGGACACACTGTGTAACTGCATTAATTTGCATTTCATTCCATAAATTCATACATATGAGTTACGGTATGGAATGAAGTTATGTAAATAATGTTGTTGTGTGAATGATGTTACTGTGTGGTTAATTCTGTGTGGTTATAGGTGTTATGTTCTATTGCTATTGATAATTAAAATTGTGTGTATATTGCTGTGTGAATTGATATAATATGGATGGATTATATATGGGCTTTGTGGTATGCTTTATTATCTTTATGATAAGAGGTATGGCTTGTAAATGCGCCATGTGTTATTGTAGAAATGGTGTAGGAAATGCCTTTAATAAGTTTTAATTTTAAGAAAAGCTTGTTTTGTGCAAAATACATTAAAATTGATCTGAATGGAGTATTTGTAAAGCTTATCACGACCACATGTTAACCAGCACGTCCTCGTACAGAGACCAATTTTAACAGCACATTCTGTGCTTATATAAATCTGGAAAACGGGTTGAGCACGACCCTATGCTCTATATGGCACGACCCGTGCTAATTGGGAATGAAAGGATGAGCACGACCTCGTATCAATCAAACATGACCTGTGCTAACTAGAGATTCCCCTACACTTCATTTAAATAGAAAAAATTTATAACACTTACTGGGTATTTGAATATTCTCACCCCTGCGTGATTGGTTTAAATGTTGTGTAGATCGTAAATAGCTGCTACTACTAGACTAGAGTATCGTGATTAGAGCTTTCCAGTGATTTACATCAGAGATCTGGCTCCAGAGTTTTCCTTTTTGATTTTTGACATTGTGCATAGTTGTATATACACGCATGTTCGATTTATTTTTCAAACTATTTCAGATTCTTCTTTTATATCTGATTTTGTGAAAATGCTTGGGTTGAGTGTTATATAAAAAGCGTGTATATAATTTCTCTGTCCTCTATTTTGATTTCATTATTAAATCATTTCTTCAAATATATTGATTATGCAATTAAATGGTTTTAAAATTTAACTTTCCCATTTAGTGGTATTAGAGCATGGGTTAAATTCTCTACGGACTGTGCCAATGATTTTCATTGATTTATGATTTGAAAATTAGAAAGATTTGAAATCTAATTTTTATAACAAATGGAGCCTATAGACAACGTATCACATGATCACAATATCAAGACCAGAGAGTCGGTAGAGGGACAGGGGCTAGCCTCAGCACCTCCTGAGAAGCCTACATAACCTACGATGCCTATACCCCCTTATAATCTTATATATACTCTGTTTTGGGAGATAATGCAGAAGATGATGAGAGATCTGAGAGGTTTAGGGAGTCAACAGACTCTGAATATAGATAAAAACTTTACTGAAGTGATAAAATAGCGGGTTAAGACTTTTGAGGGCATGACTGATCCAGCCAAGGCTGAGGACAGGCTGAGGCAAACAGAGCACTTTCCAACCATATGCGGTGTACCCCTGAGCAGACATTGAGGTATACCGCTTCCTTGCTCGAGAAAGCAGCTTGGAATTGGTGGGAATCAGTTCAAAATAGTCAGAAAGATCCTCCAGTGTTGACTTAGGATGACTTTTTAAAGAAATTTGCAGACAAGTACACTCCTCCATTGTATTTGACAAAAAAAGATTGAGTATTTTAATTGAAGCAGAAAGACATGACAATTACCAAGTACGAGGCAGATTTTTCCTGATTGTCTTGTTATGCTCCAGAGTATATGGATATAGATCAGAAGAGGAGACATAGATTTGAGCGAGGGTTAAGGTAAAATGTTCGTACCAGGATAACCATGAAACCACCCACTAATGAGAGTTTGATTGAGATTGCTATCAGGGTAAAAGAGTTAGCAACTGAGGGTGAAAAAATCAAACGAAAAAGGTAGAAGATTTCTGGTTATTTGAGTTCAACTAGGAAAAAGAAGAAGGCAGATTCTAGACCACCTTATGGTACAAGCGGGAGTGGCAGCAGACAGTCCAATGGAGATGATAGACTTTGTTACACTTGTTGCCAGTGGAGACATTTTAGCTAGGACTGTGCAGAGAGGAGGGAGTCTTAGAGAAGAGGCATTTTAAGACAGAATAGTGTAGATGATGTTCGAACTATAACATTAACCAGTGGTAGCAGAGGTAGAGGTGGACGTAGTATAGGGTTTACTTTTAGAGGAGGAGCGGCTTCTAGAGACGTAGTATAAGGTTTACTTTTAAAGGAGCAGCAACTTCTAGAGGTGGAGCAGGTGGGTCAAGTGTAGCAGGTCGATCTGGTGGAGCAGCCACACAGACAGGGGCAAGATCACAGGCTCGAGTTTATACTATGAACAGAGACGAGGCTAAAGAGGATTCAGATGTCATCACAGGTAACTTTTATATTTTTACATATGATACTTTAGTACGAATTGCTCTGGGTTCTACTTATTCCTTTATGAGTGGGAGTGTAGTTGAACATATATGGGGTAGTATTAAGCAGCTGGGATATACCGTTTCTGTATCTATGCCAGCGAGAGGTACAGTACTAGTGAGACACATATTCAGGCACTATGAGCTGAGAATTGGCGAGTCGACCTTTTAGCCGATTCGATCGTATTTAGGATGGTTGAGTTTGGGATCATCTTAGGGATGGATTGTGTAACACCTCAAAATTTCTATTTAATCTAAAATTAAAAATAAAATAAGTAGCGAAAATGAGGGGAAATTTTTCGCGTTTTATTTTGGAGAATTAACCAAGTGGGTAGAGTTGAGATCGGTTTTAAGTGGAGAGTTTAGAATTTTTTTGGAAATTATAAATTTTGAGAATTTAAACGTCGGGACTAGTGTGGGCCACGTTAGAAGGAGAATTACGAAGTAATAGTGGATAGAACCCAAGAGAACCACTAAGTTAAAATCATTAAACTACGAAAGATTATTCTCTCCTTCTTTCTTCCTCCACACTCATGCCCCTCTTTCTTTCTCTTTCACTCATGGCCAAAAACCCCATTCACCATCAATCTCCACAAAAATCTGAAGCTAGGGGATTCTAAGAATTGGTTTTGGATTGAATCAAGGTAATTAAGTTTTCTTCTTTTCTCTCCAATTCTATTTTTCCTCCCAAACCCTAACTTCCAACACCCATAATTGACCATTTTTATGATGGCTTGTTAGAAAGCTTGAAACATCCACTACCCATTATTGACTATTTTTTTGTTAAATCATTGATTAGGAACTTGAAAACATTCAAAAAAGAGGAACCCTACAAAGTGAAGGGTTTGGAAACCTAGGAGGTGATTTTGTGCAAAGGGAGTTCTTCTTGTGTTTCGTCACTCGGGTAAGATTTAGGCAAGGTTAGGTAAATTATTAGGTTGAAAGAGGGGAATTTCCTTCTATGATAGTGGGAATGTTTTGGGGGGTGATGATCATTAAATTATACTTAAAAAGCTTGCCTAGGGCATTAATGGAGGTTAGGTCTGAAGGAAATGAAAAAGAGGAAATAAGACTAATGTAATAATGCATATTATTGATATTACACATTCCTTTTTCATGATTGAATGAACACAAAGTTGATGTAAATTTATAATGTCAATAATAGGGAATTCGAATCGTGGAGAGGGAGGTTCTCAACCAAGTTGCTAGGTGATTTTGGAGGTAAGTAACATGAGCACAAATTCCATATGCATGTATGTTATTGAGTGTGAGATTGTTGCTTGATCATTGATTGATGATTAAATGATAAGATTGGATGTTGTTAAGGTTGTGGTTTGCTGAGAAATGCTTATGATGTTATGTTGAGTTTGTGTGAAATGTTAAGTAAATTGAGTGGAACATATTGTGTTTTAAGATTTTCTATGATGTGAATAATGGTTAAGAAATGTTGCCTAAGTTTGGGATTGATTGGTGTGTAAATTCCTAATTGTTAAGCTGATGTTTTCTAGGCACAGAAGGTCAGAACGGGCTTGGGAACGACCTATACAAATCGTTCTCCAAGCCATTCCATTGATGAGGCAAAACAGAAAGGTAAAACAACCTGCAGAACGATCTATGCAAACCGTTCTCCAAGCCGTTCTATTGATGAGACAAAACATAAAGGGAGAACGACCTGAAGAACGACCTGTGCTGGCCGTTCCTATGGACGTTTCCTTTGTTCTGGCTGCCAAAATTTTGGTAGGTTTTAGGGAAAATGGGAATGACCTTTGACCTAATACTTAGTAGAAGGGTGTAAATTAAGTTTTATGATCTTAACTTTGAATAATGAACTAATAATTGTTGAATTAGTAACGATTTTTGATGTACATATTGTAGCCATGGAATATGTGTTGAATATGACACGTACTTGTGTGGAACTCAAATTTAAAATCCATTTTCTCAGATAAAACAATATAATAGGAGAAATGATAATAAAATCAAATCTTTAAAATGAGGAGAGAGAAAATAAAATGTTTATATGTATAAAACACAGCCTAATTTATACAAAACAAAATATAGTAACAGAAACAAAGGTTTAAATCGTATCAAAACCCAAAATATGAACATTTACAAAATTGTACCAATATGTACAACATTAAAAATAGAAACACACAAAATGTGGAGCTCGACCTCTGATACTATCGCTCTAAAGTAAGATCACTACAGCTCTGGTCTAGTGGCAGCTATTTGCTTCCTACGCATCATTTAAACATTCAACAAATGGTGAGTATTTCTCAATACTCAGTAAGTATCTTACACAACTTGTTAACTCATATATTATCTTTTAAAATGAGCGCAAGAAAAATCTGTATCTCAGTACGAGGACGCGTTGATGATCTGATCTTCCTCTAGCACAAGTTGCGCTATACAATCACACATATTCAACCATTCAGATTATTTAACATAAGAACACAATGTCTCTCTCAACATATCATATGCAACAAAAGCACATGTATAAACATCATATAATTCATATTCAATCATCCCAGCATTCATATCTCAAAAAGCAATAGTCACACATGCTAAATATGAATGCGAATAAGATATGTGAATTATGAATGACAATGCAATCACATCTGATATGCCCTGGAATATTTCTCTCTTTTCTTTTTCTTTTATTTTCTTTTTATTTTTCCCTCGATCCTAGACTAGTATCGTACTCAATACAGTATTGAGCCCAGCTCAGAATATCATCGGTCCCAGACCGACATCGAGAACTCTCTCGAAATAATCCTCAGGCCCATTCCTAGGACATCAATCTCACTAAAACACAATCAATGCAACACAATAAATGATCAATGCATTCATCTATCTAACACTCAATCAAGTATTCTCAACAATAAAGCAACACATGCTTTTAACATCAACATGAACATCATCATATGTCAACCATAAATCAACATATTATCAAGTAAGGCATAAAGCTAAATGAGCATACCAAATCAACTCAATATAGATCATATTAGATCATAATAAGAACAAGAACAATCCATTCATCTTCATCATTTCCAATAGCAATATCATACTCAATAAGCAATTCTATAACATCCTCAAAAATGCTAGAATTGATATATAAGGAAAATATGTCAAAATGGAATCGAATCGGATCGAAACAAATTGAAAAATTGAAAAATGAAGCTGACAGAGTTGATTAACGTACGTTAATCTTACAAATAACACACGTTACTCATCTTGAAAAATAAGAAACGTTAATTTAAAAATAACGTATGTTAACGGACTGTAGGATAGCTTTTAAAAAGGCTCGGAAACACTTCATTTCAACTCAAAATCACTTCTAAACACTTCCAAACGTTCTTCTAACTTCCAGAAGTCATCCTAAGGTGTTCTAAACATTAAATCAACCAACAAATACAAGAATTACAGCAGATTATTCACGGAATCAGGCTCTAAAGGTGAGACTTTCCATTTTAGGTTTTTAATGAAGTTTTGCTGAGTTTGAGCTGATTTTGCCGTGAAAAATGGATGTGTTTGGTATGGTTTTGATGGGTTTTTGGTGTAGATTATTAATCTATCAATTAGAAACCACAAAACACAAGATTTGGGCATGATCTAAGGAATTTTGATTTGGATAAACTTGACGAATTCTTGCTATTTTGGAAAGATAAATAGTTGTAACAAGTTTGGTTGATCATTAGTAACTGATTGGTTGATAGAAAACATCAATTGATTGCCTTAGGAAGAATTGGATATGGTGGAAGCTTACTTTAATGTTGACTTTTGGTTCATAATTTGTTTTGGATGATTCTGAAGGTAGACTCGATGATGAATTGGTTAAGTAACATCATATTTGTGATTAATTTCATACAGGAGGATCTATACAACGAGAAATGTGATTTTAAGGAGTAATGTTATTATCGAGATTTTCACGTATTTCGATGTAAGTGTTTTACGCTTACAAGTAAGTGTTACTACGCTTAATAAATGATTGATTATAATTACTTTGATTAAGCAAAGTAAATATAGATGCCTATAATGCTCTGCTGAGTTGTTAGGTTCTTAGTGAACCGTAATGAATGTGTGGTTTGATTGACGATTGATACGAATGTATTGATGGAATGTTTACCTGTGTGGTATTGTTGATATGATTTCTTATTGCTGTGTGCGAGGATATAATTGATACGAGCTGTGTACTGATATTAGTGTTATGCTTATGTGTGATTAGTATCTGTGTGATATGATTGAATGAACGAGCTGTGTGCAATTATAATCCTGTGTGGATTGATATTATGCTCTGTGTGAGCTGTACCTGTGTGGTATTTCAGATGCTTTGTGTGAGCTATGCTGTGTGTTGATATGAAAGTCATTGTTATGTTGTGTGCCGATATTATAGAAATGACATTTATACATTTACATATTGCATATATGTGTGACACGAGCCTGTGTGGCAATATTATTCCTGTGTGGATGTGGACTGCTATGTGCTATGGTCCGTATTTACGAGCTATTTGCTTAGAGCGGTGTGCTCAGGCTATATGTCATACCTTTGCTGTGTGCGATAGAGGATGATTTCCACTACTGTGTGCGATGGTGGACAATACTCGGGTCATTCTATGTGAAATTATAATTCATTTCATATCATACATTACATTCATATATGTATGATTGAGGATTGATATGATTGAACCTGCGTGGTTATACTTGTGTGATCTGATTGGCTGATTGCCTATTTATAGATGTAAACTCCTGTGTGGATGATAGTTTACAATCTATTGATATTGCTGTGTGCAATATATCAGTTCTTTATGAACTGTTCCTACTGATTGTATTATGTGTGGATTATTGATAGTCGTATGATAGAGTACTTATGTACTTTATGTTGCCTATGTGACTACTATGTTTGATTGTGAAATGAAAAGCTATGTGCTCTTTATTGATCATAAATGTGTTGTGTTCTAAAAGAAGATAACTATATGAGAAATGAATAGGGAATAGCCTATGAAACAATTAAAATAAGATAATGAATGTTGTGTGCTGATTATCTTAAACAGAATGTGAATAGACATTTTTGGGAATAGTACATCCTCGTACTGATCAGCACGTCATCGTGTTGAAAATGGAATCTTAATAAAAATGAACTTATGTTCAATATAGTAACTAATAAATAAGGATGAAGGTATGAACACGTCCTCGTGTTCATCAGCACACTTATGCTAACTAGACCCCTGCACTTCATTTAAACTTAAATTGGGTTTACACTTACTGAGTCTATCTTTATACTCACCCCTTTTTGTTTGTTTTAAATGATTGTGCAGGTAAAGCAGAATTGCCGCGAGGAGGATTCGAGCACGTATTTTGAAAACATTTATTGTTCTGCAAGATGTTTATAGGAAATGTATTTCATTTTTACATTTCACTCTTATTGTTTAATAACTCTTTTCTATATCCATGTTTGTATCGGAAATATTTGAAAATGTCTGATAAATAATTATTTACTTAGGGATTCGAAAATAACAGGATTTTATTTTTGACTCTCACAAATTCAATGCTTTCCATAATTAATAAGCAAACATATGCTTATAATTAATATAATGACAACTATGAATCAATCATATGTCAACAAAACATATAGCCAAAAACATAGCATTATTCATTCATATCAATGAATCCATACAACAAGAATTCATTTCATTTTCAACTTGATTCATCTAAATCTAACAATCCTCAAATCACAGCAATATAGGCCAATTTCATTCACATATATATATTAATAATTTTACAAATCAATTTAGTAAGCGTAAGAACACTTACCTCCGAATGTAATGTCATAAAATTTCTATTTAATTAAAATTTTATAATAGAATACCTTGAAAAAAATGACAATAAATTTTTTGCGAATTGTTTGGAAGTAATAATTCGGTGGATGGAGAGTGGAAATTTATCTACAGAGTTATAATTTGGGAGGAAATAAGAATCGAGATTGGTGGAACCAAACAGAAAAGAGGATTACGAAGCATTTACTGGACCAGAACACAAAAGGGCATAACCGTCCAACCGTTTAACCTTTATAAAACCTTGTTCTCCTTTCCTTTCCATCTCACATACACGTTACCTTTCCTCCATCTTTTCCTCTCCATAATTCAAAACCCTAAATACCATCATTCCTTACGAAACCCTACCATTCGGGAGTTCCAAACTCGGTTGGCGAGCGAATTTTGGTAAGTGTTTCTTAGGTAATCTTGACAATCTCGTTTTTCTTGCTAACCCTAACTTTCCAACATTATATATATTTCGTTTAAGCTCTGATTTGAGCAAAAGATAGCTCATTGGAAAGATTAACATGTATACTACCTAGTAGTAACCATATTTTGTGTTAAATCGTGATTTACGTTCTTGAAATCAATGTTAGAAAGCAACTCCTACAAAGTGACGAGTTTTTTCTCGACCAGAGTTTGTTTCCGTATTTTTTGTCGCTAAGGTAAGATTCTTTGGGGTCTACTGATAGTGTATTAAGTGTCAATTTTAATTGGGTGTTGTGTGGTGAGGGAGATTGAAGTAAAGAGAGAATGGTGATTAAGGTTTTTGAAAAGGAAACGTAGGAATTAGGATGGTTAAGGTTTTTTGCTGGTATTTGACATCAAAGAATAGATAAACAAACTTGTTTAGTACATTAATGGTGGTTGGTGTTAAGAAAATGAAGAGAGGACGTTAGAGAAGAAAGTAATAACACTAATGTAATTATGCATATCATAGACATTCTTTCATTTTCATAATTTAATGAATGTGAGATGGATGTGAAATTATAGTGTTAATAATAGGGAATCCAAATTTGGGTAAGGGAGGTTTGCAACAGAGTCGTTAGGCAATTCTAAGAGGTAAGCAACACGAGCACAACTTGTCCCTCTGCTTGTGTGCTTAAATGTCAATTGGTAAATTGGTTGGTCATTAGTGTGTTGATTATACATTGTACTTATATGATTGGTTCATTGTATGAGTAATTACATTGCTTGATAAGAATATGTAAATTGCTTGAAAGATGAATGAGTTTGTGTTTTGTTATCCTTGAATGCAATCAATGAGATTAGGGTGCTAAGAATGATTTGTTGATGTTTTGGGAACTAATGTGAATTGTTATGAGTGGCTTAAAAATAAAAAAGTGGTATAACGAGATGGGTTTATGAGTGTGTGATTATATAGTTATGTTGATGTGATATGATGACTATGGGTTTGTTATGAACCTAAAATATAATTGATGAAGCATGTGTGCTTATATGAATTATTAGGAAATGATGAGATTGTAATGGGCTAGGGTTGAAATTGACATATGAATGTGGTTTGCTTAATTTGGTATACCCATTGTGAGTATATACCTTATTGTTATGAGATGAATGATGGTTGTATATTCACGTATACATATGGGTGTTCCTTTTGGCTATAGTGATGAGCTCGTTTGAGTTAAAATTAGTCTATGATGACTGTGATGCTTACGGTGGCTATGCTTAGTTGATTATGGTTTTGGGCATGATTTTTTATGGCTAACTCCACATTTTGATTGTGAAGGATAGCATGATTGGATATTGAATGCATGACGAATGCATGATTTGGTTGCATGGAATGTACACATAACATTCATGCATTGGGGCTCTTAGTGAGCGAAAACGAGGGAGTGGCTAAGGCTCATGGGAGCATAATTACTGTGACCCCCAAATTTAAATATCACTTACGTATTTTTCCCCTTCCCGTCAAGTGATACTCAAATTTGGAAATCAAGTTTTTGTTATAATTTGGTTTAAGTAAAACATAAAGGAGATAATAGTAGGAGGAATAAGTTTGAACTCATTTATAATAAACCTGCACATTTCATTTCATCAAAATCATTTACAAAAGTTCGCGAAGGCCTAAACCCAATACAGTAAGAGGCTACAAAATATTTTAGGTTAGGAAATAAAAAGAACCATAGAGATCCTATTTCAATCAAAACCTGACAAAATAAAAAAGCACTATGTATGTTTCGTCATGTACAAAATATCATAAATCGACACAGTGCATCGCCCACCTCTATCTCTCTTGCAGCAAGTCGCAAATTGGAGCAACACGTATCACCTTCGCAATCGAAAATATACCATCCATGAGTTCCTGCCGAGCGTGGCAGGCATAAAACACATGAGTTATGACACTCAGTAAGCAACACAACCATAAATGGTCACTCTCATGCATTTGTATGTTTAGCCACAAAGTATAGCCATATTTGATAAATTGTATCTTCACATCAAAGCATTAAATAATCAAACACGCTCACAATTCATTGGATTCAATAAACTCTCAAACAATCATTTTCATAGTGTGATGAACAGTGTCGAACGGTTTTGGGAACGGTTTGGCTAAATCGTTCTTCAAACCGTTTGGTCATTCTGTCCAGCCATTAGATCCAAACAGTTTGGGGAACGGTTTAGCTAGACCGTTCGTCAGACCGTTTGGTCGTTCTGGATTGTGAAAAATTGAAACGGTTTGGTGAACGGTTTGGCTAAACCGTTCTTCAAACTGTTTGGCCACACTGGAATATCTCAAAACTCAGAACGGGTTGGAGAACGGGCTGGCTAAACCGTTCTTCATACTGTTTGGGTTCCCTAGTTTGTAAAATTTGTTAAAACGGTTTGGGAAACGGTTTGACCAAACCGTTCAGGTCCCCTGTATCCAGCATTTCAGCCTTCCCTGCCCTTATTCATTCAAACATCAATTATCACAATTCATAACCACATTCCACGGATCATGTGGAACTCATTTTTAAATAGCTGTTTTCCTGAAAAACAATATAAATTATAGAAATGATATAAAAATCAAATCTAAAATCAGATGAGAGAGAGAATTTAAAAGATATATACACGCTATTTCATAAAATTCGGTCCAACCTGTTTTCATTCGTAAAACAAAACACTAGCGGAAGCAAAATAGTTTGAAAACATTGAAACTAAAAACCTGCGTGGATATACAAAAATCTACAACATGTATAAATCCAAAATACAAAAATGACAGCTGGAGCTCAACCTCTGATGTAAACTCGGAAGGCTCTGATCAACGCTGAAGTCCAGTGGCAGCAACTAGCTACGATCTGCACAATCATGTAAACAAATCGGGGTGAGTATAAACAATACTCAGTAAGTATTCTAGCTTTTATCACTTAAACATGATGTGCAGGGAAAAGTATATAATAGCACGAGAACGTGCGTATCTTTCTTGTCCCTCGGAATCCCTGAATGCCAGACAATTCAAACCTTTCATACATTTATCATAATAGCACACAACTCTTTAACCGCACACAGCAGTACACAACAAACACAATAGATCACACAGATCAAAAGTACAGATAGCACACAACAATCTAGAATCATATCTCACACAGAGATCAGTACTCAAATTAATACGAATCACCCAGATTCAATCATCCACACAGGAAGATAACAATCATACAATATCGCGCACACAGCAAAATATGAACCACACAGGTTCAACAATAGCAATCTCAATCATACATATACAAATATAATGTATGA
>CANYCX010386021.1:0-15582 GCA_948193385.1 Breynia disticha f. nivosa | reverse complement strand
AAAAATTACCATTTTCATGAACTTAAGCTATGTTTTACCATCAAATCTTGCTACTAACACTTAGTACACATACTAGGCTACCTAAAGAACTAATTTTTACATCATTTGGAGCTAAAATGAAGGTTTTACAACCTTCCAAAGCTTGACTAGATTTTCATAAGGGATTTTGACTAAATTTCAAGAAAACTTACCAAGTAAAAACTCCTTGATGGTTCCTTAACCTCTTAGCTCCAAGATTACACCAAGATTTGATAGTTTTAATCTTTGAAAATGGATTGGAATTGAAAAACAAAGGAAGAACATATGGAGAGGAAAGAAGAAGAGAGAAAAGAAAGAAAGAAAAAGGAAATGACGGTGGGAGTGATCGGAGAAGTGGACTTAGGAAGGTAAGAAATTGACCTCTAGTCGTATCGGGTCAATTTCGTTTCGTAATTTATTTATACCCGATTCCAAATAATTTTCCGATTTCAAAATTCTCGGAAAACATAACCTAAATATAATTATCCTAAACTCTCCTTCATTTAATTCTTAACAATTTCTTATTTTCATTATCGCGAAAAAAATTTATACGTATTTATATGTATTTATACGTATTTTTACTGTTTTTTTTACCAAATTTTTAGGATGTTACACTTCCTACACATTTCTATCATTTTATAATTAATTATAATTCGCGAAAATTTTATTCGCATATTTACCGAAATAATTTATAATTTCGTAAAATTCTTAAAAATGAAGGGCGTTACAGTTCCTTCCAAGAGGCTTAGCTATCAAGGCTTTTTTCCACGGTTGAACCAGCTTTTCCTTGAGAGACTCGGAGCATGTAAATTTTGTTTTCAGGCGATTATTATCCTCATACTGTAAATTAATATGTTTACCGGAAATGAGGTCCTGAGCTCTTCTAGTTAGGCTAAGGGGCTTGACAATATATCCGAAAAAGAAGCAAGTCGAAAGTGGGTGGGAGGTTGATCTGGAGGTGCTGGTTGACTAAGTCTATGAATTGGGGCTGGATGAGCGGTGGTTTGTGGTAGCTTATTTTTAGCCTGAGTTGACGTTGAGGTTGTGGGTTGCTCATTAGCATCATGCATGTCCTACATGGGTGTATCGTTGCTCGCGTCAACTTATCCTTAGGTAAGTGGGGTATGGAGTGAATGGGAATCTTGGTCTCTCATGTTGGTGTCTTTTGTTGTACTTTGAGGAGGGTTATTACTGGTGGGGTCAACGGCCTGGTGGTCAGTGGTTGGCTGTTCCGGTGTGGACTTAGAGCAATCCATGGGGCTGACAGGTGGAATGTCTGGAGGGTCAGGAGGTTGGGTCGGTGGTGGAGTCTCTGGTATACAAGAGTGGACTTGAGAGAGCATTTGAAGGAGTACTATGTTTCCTTTTTCATGCTTGATGATTAAGATGTATGGCTTCATTTGACCCACAGTAAAACCCAAGTTGAAACAACGTGGACGATTGATTGATTAATCTCCACAATGATAATTCTTTACATGTCTATAAACCCTTTTTCCAAAACCAATTCTTAATAGACTATATAAATATTTTTAATATATATTTTATTTATTATTTTATAAACCATTTCATAACTTTATAAGTGTGATAGTGAATTTCGATGCTCTTATAAAATAAGTTAAAAGGAAATAAAATAAGGAATTAGTTTCCTAAGTTTTGTTTGGAATGTTCTAAATAACTAATGAATGTCCATAACTAGTCAGTGTAATACACGCGCATAAACTGCGAATTTTATTGTCAGAAGTTTTCGCTTTTCTTTATCTCTTTACTGTCTCAGCCTTGGACACTGTTAGGTACCCGAAAACTCAACAAATCAAAACCCATAACAAAATTAACAAAGAAAGAAAATCAAAAAAGAAAAAAAAAGATAAACTGCAAGATCAAGATTATGGAGAAAGAAGATCAAGAAGCAACATCGGCACAACAGCAGTCAGAACCATCAACAACATACAAGATGTTTTTGAGTATTATGAGCAAAAGAAGAACATGGGTATGTTTATTTGTGGTGGTATATGCAATCTTGTTATCATCATCGTGGAATTTCTTGAAATCAATACTATATTGGTACAACCAACAATCCCACTTGGCATCCTCAACAGGATGGCCTGCTTTGTATGCGTCTGTACTTCTCGGAGCAGTATTTGGTGCGCTTTCAATGGTTGCAGCTCTTGCAGTGGCTGTTCCTGCAACACTTGTAACATGGATTACTGTTATGGTCATGTTGACTTTCTTTGGAAAGCCAAGAAAGACTTTGGTGATTGAAGGAAGGAAAATTACAAAAGAGATAGTTGGGTTTGTGTTCAAGATTTTGCTGAAAGAAGGCAATATTGTTGCTGCTATTTGTGCTGTTCTGGGTTACTTTGCTCTTGTCAGAAGGAACTGCCAAGTTGATTCAGTTAATTGATTTTTGGATTTTTTGCTGGTTGATTAGTTCTTAGAGGCAAATATAGTTCGTAGTTTAGGGTTTCGATCGATTGAACTGAAGAATGGGAAAAGTCAAGGTAACTCTGTATCAATTAATCAAATTAAAACGGTTTCGTTAGTTTTGTTTTCTCTTTTCATTCCAAGTTACTTATTTTACCATAAAAGCGAATTTATTTATTGTACCACTTATTTTCTGTCCGCATATTGCTAGTCTTATGACATGATAAAACTGTTGCTTCATTTGCAAATATGAGAGGCTGCTGCGTTTGAGAGGATTCTGTTGGGTCGATTGAGAGAGAATGCGGCGTTTCTCAATGAGTCCGAATTGGCGACTATAAAGAGAATGAAGACTGAAAAACTGAAAATTTAATGAGTTCGCGGAAACCAAAATCTAGAGTTGCAAAACGGCGGTTCCGGGCCCGAACCAGCGGTTCACGGTTCGGGGAATGCCCGAACCGGAACCGGCCCGTCTAGGGTACGGTTCGGGCCGGTCCGGTCACGGTTTCGGGCCGGTTTTTGAACCGCCGGTTCCGGTTCGGCCGGTTCCTGTCCGGTTGTTCCAGTTCGGAACCGGCAGTTCGAGTCCAATTTTCTTTCGAAAAGTAACCGAACCGCCGGTTCAAAACCGTGAACCGCCGATTCACGGTTCCATAAACCTTGGAACCGGAACCGGAAAGGGCCGGTTTGACCGGTTCCTGGCCCAATTTTGCAACTCTACCAAAATCCATCCATAGAAATTCCATGTGGTTGATTACTACAAGCCTGTACTAGTAGGGGTGTTCAAATAACTAAAATCGAAACAGACCGAATTAACTGTTAATTGAAATCATAAAAAATTAACCAAAGCAATTTATTTTTTTTAATTAAACTTTAATTTTTTTGGTTGATTTGGTTAATCAACTAAATTAACGAAATTTTTTTAAAAGAAATTAATATTAAATTTTATATATAATTGTTAAAAATAAACGGGAGAATGTTGCTTTTAAGTAAAAAAAATATATCAATTAGAATCTCTATACAATAAAAATACTTTGCAATATCAAGCATATAATTTGTTTTATATATTACACATAAAATGCATATATCAATTAGAATATGTATATACTAAAAAGACTTTACAATATTAAGTATATTAAATTAAATATGCATTATTTTTGGTTAATAAGTCAGTTTTTAGTTTTTCACCCAATCATCCAATTAACCAAACTTCATAAGTGTTAATCAAACTGACTGAACTTCAAAATTCACTTAATTGAATCTAACCAAATTTGTTTTTGTTCAGTAGGGTCAATTGATCGAACTTTGAACACCCCCATTTGTTGGACCAATGGTAGTGAGCAATTAAATTTCACCTTTTGATAATAAGCAAAAACATATATGAACTTGACAAAAATTATTTCAGGTTACTTAAATCAATATGATGTGTACAATGAAAAATACAACAAGAAAACTTGGACATGATATTTTTGTCAAAAAGATATTGTTTGTTCTTTTATGATATTCGTGCAAGCTAAATCAAAATTCAAAAGAAAAGGGTCAAGATTTTTAGACAAAAAGAAGTGCTTATTTGACACATCTTGAAGAAATGATGAAAGTCAACCGAAAGCAAAGCGTGGGTAGTGTAACATTTAATACTACTAATTTCTTATGCTTTAAAAGATTTTATAATGCTTAGTAGACCAAAGAGCTTGGGTTAGTCATCTAAATGAACTTTGGAATATGTTTAGTCTACTATAAAGATAATTTAGTTCACCAGTTGGAGATATTAGTCGATCGATTTGGTTTGTTAGTTGACTAGAGCATTGCAAAGTTCAAAAAGAAGTCTGCTCAACGTGTGTTCAACAAAAACAATTTCAAGCCTCATATAAAAGCTATTCATAAGAAAAAAAGAGGTAAGAGACAAAAGAGAGAACCACTTTGCAATATACAGAGGTATCTTCTTTGAAAAAAAATCAAGAGATAAGAAAGCTTCCATCTTTCTTTAAGCTTCAAGAATATACATCATATTCTATCTATAAAACAAGTCTTTGTTGTATCCACATTGTATTCACTCTGGTGTTGTTCTTAGTAGACCTCGAGCTGTAAGTCAATTCTTGTAGAACTTGAGCCGAAAATCAAGTTATTCTTTGTGACACTTGAGCCAAAAGTCGTCATTCTTGATAGGACTTGAGCTGAAAATCAAATCATTCTTGTAAGGTTGCTTCAACCATAATTTAGGTGTTTGTAAGAAGTTCTCACTTACCTTAGAAAGTGAAATATTAGTGAAAGAGTTGGAAAATCCTAAGTGAAGAACTTAGGTAATGGACGTAACAACTATAAATTGTTTGAGTTCTTTGTTGTCTCTTAGTTTTAATTTTGTACAAAAGATTTGCATCCATCTTATAGCTCTATTCGACCCCCTTTTGGGTTATACAAGGTCTAACATTATACTAGCAAGGTTCATGAATCTTTCTTTAGCAAGGTTCATGTGGTTGTTATGGATAGTCAACCATCTTTTACCCATGGCTAGATCAGTGGAAACCCCATATGATATGAACCATAAATATGAGTGTAAGATTCGAAGTTTTATGCATTTTCTGTAAATAATTAGAGAATGTGCATAACAAGTAATTTGGAGGATATTAGGTCACTATTGTTTATACATTAAGTTGAGGGTTTAAAAGGAATAAGAGAAGTAGAAAACAACTTTTAAATAGTAAAGGTTGGAAGGAGTTTGATAAGTATATAATTGGTATACTTGTTTATATTCTTTACTATTTTATGTCTAAATGTAATGGTCAGAAAAATATAACCTAAAATATACAAAAAATGATAAAAATTATAGTGGAAAACGGCCTAGGGAAAGGTTTACCTAAACCGTTCCCTAAACCATTCCACATGTAGACAAAAGAGTCATTTCGAGCAGCCAGACAAACAAATGGGCAGGCGAATGGTTTGGGAAAACTGTTTGCCAAACTGTTTGACCTAACGAGCTTTTAAAATAGAAACACATTTGAGAGAGGAAAGAGAGCCAAAAAGATATGTCCAAACCCTAGACATACACCACCCAAAAACCTCTCTTCCAAACCTCAAGAACACTCCTAAAGCTTTTCTAAACCCCAATCTTCACCCCTCACACTTAAATCTTCATAAATCCCATGTTGAAGTAACTAGCTAGATAAGTTCTAGGGTTTTGAGGCAACTTGGAGAAAGATAAAGCTCTAGCCCTAGGTGAAATTTATGAGTAATAAAGTGAGATTTGTGTGGGTTATATGGGTTTTTATGTAGAATCCTAAATGTGAAAACATTTAGCGTGATATTAGGAGATTGAGGGAAGATTTAGGATTATAGGTCTTTGGTAAATTGGGGTTTTTTAATAAATAAAAATGAGAACGTGGAAATGAATGTAATTTTGTGTTTAATATGGAAAATGTGATTTAAAATTGTGTAGGAAACATTGGTCAAGATCCGGATTGGAGTTGAGTCGTGCACTGACTTCGTAGGATTCGAGGTAAGTGCGTCGAATCACACTTACCTTGGTATGTCTTGCGCCTGTGTGGTTAACTATAGTTGACTAAATGTACATTGGTTGCGAATGATAAGAACATTGTGTGATGAGAATGTAAACTGCAAGTGAGGAATATGCTGCAATGTGTGCAAATTGTATTGGACCTTTTGTAAATGCATGATTAATGTGGGAAAGGTTGAAAGATTGATGAGGTGTGTGCTAACTACATTTGAACTTGTGCTAAAGCTTGATTTGATTGTAAATTGTGGAAATTATGTAGGATTGTGCTTTGATATGGTTAGATGCAACTTTTCTATAATTATGTGCCATGAAATGGTTTGCTATTGGTGTCGTATGAGAAAATACCGATGAGTGTATATTGTCATATATAATGTGATTTTTGGAAAGGTGAAGTTTCATGTTGAAATCATATGGAAAATATGGTGCGTATGATAATGTATTAAACTAAACATGCCAAGTTCTATTGTTGAGCATGTGTGGCTTAATGTGAATTGTGATAAATTGAGGTTTGTGGTTATTGCTTAGGATGTCCTTATGTTGGGAATTCCATGCTATTAAGTGTGTGGATGTTAGGAAGTGATTTCCACATGTTATATTTATGCTTGAGTGTGTGACCTTTTGAAATGTTGGATTGGATTCTTGGAATGCGCTTGTATTGAATGTTGACTTAAGTGACGGTGAAATCGTGTTTACATGTGATTATGAAATGAATGATGTGGAACATTCATGCGGATTGTGATATTGTAAGATTGAGGATGGAATTAGAAATCCTCGATTTGCATTTGCTCATGTCATTATTGGCATTTGCATGGGCATGGTGCATGTTCATGATTTTTGGATGAAAAAAGGGATTAGCCTGATGAAATGGAAAGGAAGTAGCAAAAGCTCCATTCCTATGAATGAAAAAGGGGGATTAGCCCAACAAAACAAAAAAGGGGAAAGAGCCCATGTTACTTGAAGAGAAAAGGGTTAGAGCTCTGTAATGTGTGAAAAGAAAATGGGGATTAGCCTAGTGGAAAAACAAGGAGCGAGAGCTCTATTATTGTGAAAAGATGGGGAATAACCCAACAAAAAGAGAGAGATCTCTCAGATGGAAAGAGGGCGAGAGCTCTCTAGAATGAAAATGATGGGAGACTGTGGGGCATGTGTTTGTGTGGAAATGCATTAGCATTTCATTTGCATTTTTGCATTCTTTGTGGTTAATGGAATGGTATATATGAAAATGATTGCTATGTGGTAGTTAAAGGAAAGTTTTTGGTATGGTCACTATCAATTGATGAATATGTGCTTTTGGTTGTTATATTCATTAATGAATACATGTGTATGAATGTAATGTGAGTTGTGGGTTGGATGAATGACATGTAATGGAATAATGTGGCTTGGATGGTATGTGATCACATGTGTGTATTGAAGGTGCGAATAAAAGAGATGAAAAATGTGATTGAATAAGAATAGTGATTAATGGTAATTTGGAATTAAAGGTGAATGTTAATAGATTATAGTATGGTTCAATGATGTCATATGAATATGAAATTACTTGTGTTATTGATTGAAAAGAATTAACAACATGGAATGTAGTAATACATATCCTCGTATGGCTCATAGAAAATGTCGATATGGTTTGAGTCATGTGTTTGATATTTGAATGAGTGTAATGAGAAAATTGTAAGTGGTTGTTAAGTGATTGAATGGAGTTGTGTATTAACTCAAACTATGGATTATGGATGGTGTGTGAATTGATTGTTGAATTGCTTAAACAAATGTTAATGGAATGGTAATGGACAAGGGAATAGAGTGTTAAGAATGGAGTCGTAATTAAGTTGGGTGTTAAGTATGAAAATGATGGTTTATGGTTTAATTGATATAAGCATGTACTTGGATGATGGCTTGGTTGTTGTGATTGGTTGATAGGACCATTTATACACACCTTTTTCGTTCCTTTTTATGGTGATTTCTGCTAGGTTTTGATGGATAAAACTCATTATTTTAAAGGCTTGTGACAATTATTGTTTTATCTAGGTGCGTACAAGAAAGCATGAGTTTTTGTTAGATTTAGAAGGAATTAATAAGGGTTATTAGCATCTCGGACAGAGAAATTGGCCAGACAACCCATCACGATCGTGGTTTAAGTGTACCATGAATGAGGATTGAACGTGATGAGTTTTTTATGAGTTAAGTTTTAGAGAGACCATGTGTCACGTTTGTGGTAGAGTTGAATCACGAATGGAGGATGCCCATGACTCTTCCTTGGAGCAAAAAATTGGAAGTAGAGAGTAGTCACGAACGTGACTCGAGACATTCACGAACGTGCCCCGAGACAGTAACAGACGTGACTACCTTAGCATCATTTTTAAAGGACCATGGTTGGATTAAAATTGGAAATAGAAGGCGAGTCACGAACGTGACTCACTATGGCCTCGATCGTGAGTCGAGAGACAGAGCTTGCATGTTTGGATAGGAGGCAAATCTCATTCGTGTCGTGTTCGGATCACGTTTTTTGGCTGGAATGTGACTAAAGTGAATGGTGCAATTCTTAGTCAGAACAATAGTCACGAACGTGACCCGAATGGTCACGAACGTGACTCGGAGTGGCGTCACCAACGTTCCAAGGACACCACGGATGTGACTCGAAGAAGGATGCAGGTTGTGGTCAGTAACTGCATCACGAGTGTGACGCAATTCAGCCCGAATGGAGGTCAGTCGTGACTCTTCTTTGAGGAAGCAACATTTTGTCAGAAGGTGAGTCACGAACGTGACTCACCAAGACCACGAATGAAGACCAATTATGACATGACTATGAGCTTTCAGAAACTGGACAGTTTGTGGTCACGATCATGACTCACTGGAGTTACGAATGAAGATCTGACTGAGTCCTTCGTGATTCACATTTAAAAGGCACAAAGTGTCCTCAAATTGAAGGGTTAAGTGAGGGTAATTGAGACATTTCATGGAGCTGAAGGAGCACATATAAAAGGGGGATTTTTCTTAGAAAAGGGGATCAATTTTTGGAAGGAGAAAAAGAGGGAAAATAGAGGCTTGATAGGGTTTTTCTTCTTTCTATTTATTTTCATTATGCATTGTTTATTTTCTTGTTGCTTATTGACTGATTTAGCCATGTTAGGCTAGACTCATTGTTGGGTTTTCTTAGATGTAAATAGGGGATTGTTGCTTAGTTGTTTGTTGGATGATTGAGGGATTACTCTTTATAGTTTTTATTTGAATGAAACATGAATGTCTATTTAAATTCTTGTAATGAATAGGTTATTGTCTATGCAAGTTGATTAATTATTACTAGTGACCTTATACCGGAGTAGCGAAAGCTTAGGTGTAAGGAGGGACAAATCATTGGCCAAAACAATGTCGAATAATTGCTAGTTTGTTAGCTAGGATTAGATATTCATTGTTTTGACCAATCAATTGCATATGATGAATGGTTAATTGAATTTGCATAACAATTATTCATTTCTAGTAGTCTTAGCCCGGAGTTACGAGATCCTAGGGTTTGGAAGGCCAATTTAAATACAATTTGGATTCAATTGGATAAAAATATGCCGATTGAACCTAATTTGTTCGATGAAATGTCTAGATGAGTATTTCCTTGCCTAGTTTAGTGTATCACGAAAGTAGAACACTTACTAGGTTTAAGTACGCAATTTTGAGCTGTCCAAAAGGAACTCTTAATTGAGGATAACTCGAGAACACCAACATTGACCTCAATCTCATTAAATAACCAAACTTACCCCCTATTGAAACTGAGATAGCCCAACGCTCTTTTTATATTGTTAATTTCTATTTTCACATTACTTGCATTTAATTTATGTTTCATCTATTTGAAAAACAATCTTTATTCATATTGATTAATTTCTTGCATTTATCATTTCGCACCAAATCAAATTAAATACTTCGTTCCTCGAGAGAATTGATCCTAGGACGTGTACTTCTGTGGTAAAACTACACCGGCGTAGTGCGTTTGCTAGACCCCGGTCAAGTTTTTGGCACCGTTGCCGGGGAACTGTGTATTTAGTTTGACTTTGTGCTTTTCGTTTTGTAACATCTTCTTTGTTGTTTTACCAAACCATTTCCCAAACCATTTATGTCGAGAAAGTTGATAAAATTAGGACAGAAATGAGATTTAATTAGACTAACACATAAATTCATATCCCAACTCCCAAACAACATTCCTACACACTCAAAATCACCCAAAATATCTTACAAGAGCATTCCCAATTACCAATCCTCTAAGTACTCGGAAAGGCCACACCAATGCTGAAGTCTCTCACTTGGAAAGGGAACTCTAAAAAGGTAAAACTCCATACTTGTTTTTGTGGTTTTGTAATTGTGATAGGTCTAAATGAAAAAGGGAAGTGTTGTGGTGTTGCATGGTGTTTTAGGCGAGAAGGTAGGTAAAAGAGTTAACAAAGTAAATGGAATATGTAGTGTTGGTTAATTTAGGGAAATAAATGAAGAAATAGATTGTAGGCAATTTTATTCTATGTAAGTCTTTAAAGAGAATGATAGGAAACCAAAAATGGTGTTAGGGTTGTGAACCCTATGAAGAGGTAAGCTAAGGATTAAAGAAGATATGTGGGTAAGGAGTTTTGTATAGAGAGAGAGAGTAAAAATTATAGAAGAGAATGATTTAAATTTTATATGAATGCTCATGCATTAATTTGTGGTATTAGGACGTGGTGATGGTAAGGTCGAAGCGGCTCCTAGAGAGGTACAACTAACTAAAACTTATAGTGTAAGTGTGTACCCAACACTTACTTACCTTTATTTGCCGTTGCATGGTTAAGTATATTTAACAATAATCGTGTGATATGAATGTGTGTGTCATTGAAAAATGAGTAAGGGAGTTAAGTGATAAGAGGGTATTCATTGCTTGAACAAATGTTTGATGTGATTGTTGTATTTGATTGTTGACTATGCGATGTGAATGCATAAGTAAATTGAGATACATGTTTTGAGTGTGTTAAGTGATATGTCATACTGGTGTGTGGGTTTGAGTATGTATATGTGTGTGTGTGTATATATATATATATATATATATATATATATATATATATATGACTATTTGATTAGAATATGTGAAGTATATGGTTTATGGATTGATTTAATATGGTTTATTAATTTAATGGTTATATAAAAAGACATGAGTTGAGTGGATAATCATGAAGTGAATTAATAAACAAGATTTAACATGAAGTTAGTGTGGATTATTAAATGGTAAATTGTGATTTTAGACTTAATGGATGAATTGTGACCTTGGATTATAGAGTGAAAATACTATTGTGTGTCTAATGCATGTGGGTATACGATTGAAATCATGGGTAGCGATGAGAAAGAGAAAAATGAAATGAGGCAAAAATAAATTTTACAGTAAATGAGTAGATGAGGTAGAAGACCCAATGAATAATAATAAAAGTGGGCATGTGGGGACGCTTAAGATAATATTTAGGGGGTGTACGTGAACACCATTAAAAGATAATGATGTGGGCTTATGTAGATGGCATAATAAGACTTGAGGGCTCTATGTGGACACCATTAAATAATTTAAGTGTGGTCGTATGTTTATAACCTTTCATAGTCAATTACAATAAATTATATATTTAGCTTCAATGGACGGGGAATTGAATTAACCAAACAATACCTTGACTAGGCCTTTCTATTATTATGCTTTCATCTTATTGAATTTCTTCCAATGCTTTTAGTTCTACCTTCTTTAATTTCAGAAGTTTTATCACTTTAGATAAAAATTCTCTTAGAAATAGCATTTTACCATTTTTTATTAGCTTTAACTTTTAGTTTACTGATCTTTGAGGATTTGACTACACTTCTGCTATGATCAGTAACTTCTTAGAATAGGTATTTTACATTTATTAGTCTTCACAGCTATCAATTTGTAGTGTTCTTGCGTGGGACTAGTGTTCAAATAATTATTTGATTGTCTTTTTTATTTATATGGTTTATTTTCTTTTATTTTGCTTTATTTTTATGTAGGTGAACACTAAAAATGCGACGTCGTGCCCATGATGTTTTGACTTTTTCAGTTTGTTTACAGGTTTCAAGTAGTATTCTTGTTTTTTTGCTCTAATTTACGTTGTTTTATTTTATTTCAACTGTTTTGTTCAGGTTCCATGTTCTTTTTTTGTTTGTGTATGCATAGTTCTACCCGTACAGAAGATCTCAAATTTGATCCTAAAATTGAGAAAACTGCTAGTTTCTACGAAAGCAAACCGAACAAAAGAATCAACAAAAGTGTTAGTAAAATTTTATATTGTAACATCCTCAATTCAAACAAAGGATTTGATTGTAACTTGTTAAGAGACATGATGAACAACAATATGGATCAAAGAGCTACTGTGGCAGCAAGTCAATAACACGCTAAACCCACTCAGTTGGAACTTAGATCCAATTTTATTCACTTATTAACAAAATTTCATGGTTTGGAAGATGAACATCCTAACAAACAATTGAAGCAGTTCCATATAGTCTGCCAAAGATTCTAACCATAAGGAATTGATGAAGATCAAGTCAAATTAAGAGTTTTTCCATTTTACTTAGAGTATTTAGCATACGATTGGTTATATTATGTACCTCCAAAGTCAGTCAACATATGGATGGATATGACATGTCTTTTTCTTGACAAATACTTCCCTGAATCAAAGGTTACAAATTACAGGAATGAGATCTGTGGTATTAAACAAAGGGAACAGGAAGCATTTAATGATTATTGGGAAAGATTTAAGAAAATGAGTGTTACATGGCCACACCATAGAATCTATGAGCAGCTATTGATTCAGCATATCTATGGGGGATTATTACTGGAAGATAGAGGTATTATTAATGCCACAAATGGTGACACAATCATAAAGAAACCCCCACGACAAGCTCATGAATTGATGAAAATTATGGTTGTTGTCTCTTTAATATGGGTTCTCGACCTCTAGACAGTAGATTACGAGACATGACATTAATACTAGATGTCTTAATTAAGTAAACACATATTCTAGAGATGATAGACTTGATAAGATAACCTCTTTATCGAAACAAATTGTTTTTGTTGTTAATAAATTGACTACTAATCAAGTGTAATAGATGTAAGTGTAGCGCCCCAAAAAAAATATAATAAAAAACTATGCGGAAATTAGAAAAAATCTACAGTGGAAACGAGATTGGAAATAGGTATGGGAAACCGTTCCCAAAACTGTTCTCGCTGTAGGAAGATATTTTGAAATGAGCGCCGAATAGTGCATAACAGAATTGAAGACAGTTTGTGAAAATCGTTTTGAAAACTGTTTTGAGTGGCGGGATTTCAAACCCTAGTCTTACTTTTGAACCAAACCCTAGTTATTTTCAAACTCTTGGAGACCCATCAAACACTTTTTCAACTAAAAAATCTTCCTCTCCTGATCTCTAGATCCAAAACTCCGACAATAACAATCTTGGGGTGGAATTTTAAGCCACATACCACTTAACAGGAGGTAAGACTTATAGTTTCTAAGATTTAGGGTTGTGTAGGTTGGGTATGGATTGTCGAAATCGGTTTTGTGTGAGAAATTTCAAGAGAAAAGTATTTTAACAGAGATTTAGGGAAAAGAATTATGAAATGTGAGAAGTGGGTTGTGGGTAACAAGGTTTTGTTCATAAAGGTGTGTGCTTTGAGAGTATTTGTGTTAAAAAGGGGTTAGTAACTTAAATATGTGTTGGAAACAATGTAGGAACCCGTTGAGCGAGATTTGGATCAAACATGAGCGGGTGGGCTTGCACGGAATTCGAGGTAAGTGCATTTTAACGCTTACTAAAAGGAGTTTTTCCTTGTATGATTTCAATTATGTGAGGTCGATGGAATTGAAATGAGTTGGTGTTGATGTTTAAGTGCTGGATGAAATTGGTGTTAGTAAAGGCATTTTGACACTTACTATTGTGATGGGAGCTTTGGTTTAGTTAATGATACGGTCTAAATGTCTTAATTGTTGATATGATATAAAAATGTGTTTTTGAAGAAAAGGTATGCTTGTATGATTTGCTTATGTTGTGGAACTTCAATTCTTGAACTTATGCTTATATGGATTGTGTGTGTTACATTAGAGTTGTTGGTTATGAAATGCTATGTATGAATGAGATGGTTATGTATTATCATGGATGGAATGGAATATGAATGTTTATTTGTTGTGGTATTATGATGAAATGCATATGAATGATGTGAGTGTTGTAGAAGATCATAAGTATGGACTTTAAGCGATTTGTGATTAAGACTTGAAATGTTTGAATTACATTTGAGGTATGTCGTTGATGGCAACACATAAGCATTATTGTATGTTCACAAAATAGACATGAAAAAGGAAAATGGGTTCCTACCCACAAAAGAGGAAGAGAGTGGACTCTCTCTTACAATTAAAAAGAAGGGAGCTTATGCTCACAATTACAGAAGAGAGTGGACTCTCTCTTACAAAATAACATGAAGTGGAGCTTATGCCCACAAATAAGGAAGAGAGTGGACTCCCTCTTATAAAATAACATGAAATGGAGCTTATGCTCATAAATAAGGAAGAGAGTGGACTCTCTCTTACAATATGGTCTTCGGAGCACAAGCATATAATTGTGTGCCGCAAAAGCATAAGTGTGACTCCCGAATTTAAATATTATCTGCGTATAACTTCCCTCCTACAGACAATACTTAAACCCGAAAATCAAATTTTAAATAAAAATAAAATGAAATAAAATTCAATCCAATGTAATAAAGGGAATTCCAATCCATTTCAAACTCATCTCACAAACCTTCATACATATATATATATATAATATCTTTACAATTGTTTCTACGTTATAAAAGAAACGAGATTCCAACTGAATCCATTTTCAATTATAACCCTAGCAAAATGTATGAAATATGAATACAACTTTGTCATGTACTTTAAGAACCCTAATCCAGAGTATACACTACACCTTGGTTATTCCTTTTTGTAAAAACTCCAAAATCCAAGTGCTGCACCTATTCGCAAAGCCCAAAATGTCTTTCTAATGTTCTGCCGAGCGTTACAGGCAAATAATTGCGTGAGATATACTCAGTAAGCAACATAACCAAATATGGTCGGTTTCATTCACATTCAAAATAATAATTTAATAAAGCACATAATCCAAATTAATAGTGTATCTTAATTATGTGTTGCAACCATACATACAAAACTTTATAATAATCATGCTTTAAGGTACCTAAGAAGGACCATTTTCATGGTTTTCAGGTAAAAACGCGGACTGTTTTCAGACTACACGGGGTGGCTATCGAGCACGCGGACTCGCCCCCACATCGCGTAGTTCGATAAAACAGTGCCAACCTTCTATTTTGAAAGTACGCGGTCTCAGCACATACTACGCGTTTTAGGCACGACACCGCGTAGTATGTGTTTAAGTCGCGTTCTGTCCTGACTCACCAGCTTACACTTGATTCAAACACCTAATTAACAAGTTAATTACCTTTATAACACATATCCTATACCATTCAACTCTCAAATCATCAAACCATTGTCACTAAACACATATTAATCACATTTAATCAAAAACACCTTCAATATATCCCAAACATATCTTCATATCATTTTCATACTTAACATATAATTCATTTGCAAATAACC
>CANYCX010385886.1:0-10128 GCA_948193385.1 Breynia disticha f. nivosa | reverse complement strand
AAAGGATACAATTTCTACAATTCTAATGAGAACAAGGTGTTTGTTGCTCAATTAGATGTGTTTCTAGAAAAAGAATTCATTCTTAAAAGAAACAACGGGAGTGGTGTACAACTCGAAGTTTTACAAGAGGATGTAGATGCAAAAATTCTGAAACACGATAGTGAGTAGATGGACTAAAATCCACGAGAAGTTGTGGAACAAGAGCCCATTACACAAGCACCTAGAAGATCAGGCAGGATACGACAAGAACCCGATAGGTACGGCTCATAGTTACTGACAAACAGGATATCACGATCATTGATCATGATGAAACTCTTATCACCGAGAAGCCTTAAAAAGTCCTAATTCGGAAAAATGGCAAGAGGCCATAAAATTCGAGATGTAATCAATGTACGATAATCAAGTTTGGGACTTGATTGATCCACTGGAAGGTGCTAAGGTAATTGAATGCAAATGAATTTTCAAAGAGAAGGCGGGAGGTATCTTCAAAGGTAGGCTAGTGGAAAAAGGTTTTAAACAAGTTCATAGTATCGACTATGATGAAACATTTTTGCCAGTAGCTATGCTCAAATCTATTAGGTTATTAATTGCCATAGCTGCATGTTTAGACTATGAGATATGACAATTGGATATCAAAAAGGCTTTCTTGAATGGAAACCTCCTCGAGGATGTTTAAATGAAACAAGCTGAGGGATTTGTCGATCCAAAATATCCTAATAAGGTATGCAAGCTTAAGAGGTCCATTTATGGACTTAAGCAAACATCTTGAAGTTGGAATGTACGTTTTGATGAATTCATTAAGGAGTTTGGATTCACCAAGAATGATGATGAGCCTTGTGTATATCATAAGTTCTGTGGGAGCGTAGTAATGTTCCTTGTATTATATGTCGATGACATCCTGCTTATTAGAAACGACGTTTTAGCATTCCAACAAGTGAAACAATGGTTGAACATGTGTTTCTCAATGAAAGACTTAGGAGAAACAGAGGTTATACTTGGTATAAGGATCTATAAAGATAGATCACAGCGTCTCTTGGGACTAAGTCAAGAAAAGTACATAGATGAGACACTGAGGCGGTTCAGTATAGAACAATCCAAGAAGGGATTGTTTCCTATCCTCTAAAGAGTAGAGAGAACGTATGAATAGAATCCCATATGCGTCATCTATAGGATCTATTATGTATGCTATGCTATGTACTAGGCCGGATGTTGCTTATGCACTAGGCTGGATGTTGCTTATGCACTAAGTATAACTAGTAAGTTCCAGCAGAATCCCAGAGAGATCCACTGGTTTGCAGTTAAGACAATTCTTATGTGCTGTAGAAGGACTAAAGGTTTGTTCTTAGTGTAAAGGTCAAGAGGAACTCAGTGTTACAAGATACACTGATGTTGCGACCTCGACAAGCAAGGACGATTTGAGAGTGCAATCGATATACATATTCATGTTGAATGGAGGGGTTGTCAGCTGGAGAAGGTCTAAACAAAGCACAATGGCAGATTCTACAACAGAAGCTGAGTATATAGCAGTGTCAGAGGCAGCAAAGTAAGCTGTTTAGATCAAAAAGTTCATTTCAGGACTAGAAGTTGTCCCATCTATCCTAGATCCCTTGGAACTTTTGTGTGATAATAATGGGGCTATAACACAGACCAAAGAGCCTCAAAATCACTATCAATCCAAACACATACTCAAGAAGTTCCATCTCATTCGAGAGATCATCGATAGAGGAGATTTGAAGATGATCAAGGTGTCAGATGAAGACAGTGTTGCAGACCCCCTGATTAAGCAACTGGCAGGTTCGAGGTATGAGCGTCATGTTAGGTCTTTTGGTCTTAGGGTTATGTCTGATTGGAACTAGTGCTAGTGGGAGATTGTTAGTGTAGCCCTAGCCCAATCTATTGGTTGTAACTTTTATTATTTGAATAATAAAATTATAAGGAATTATTTTATCATATCATATATTGACCTGTCTTATATGTTTGATAAAATATCCAAGAATGTTGATTAAGCGTTTGAGGTATCAAGGTTGAGGACCATGATAATAAAACCTGGAAGTTTTGAGATTAACATTCTAAATGTCTCTATTCACTTGTTTTTATGGGAATAGAAATGAATTAAGACTAGTATGTACTTTGTTGATGATCATGTTCTACAGGTCATAGATATTTGAGATATCTAGTAAAGTGCATAGGTATAATGTAGAGCATTATACTTGGACTATTTGCAATGTCAAATATTATGCTTAGATTGAAACTCACTATGTCTCTTATTGTGATTTTTAGTGTACTTTGACATACGCCTAACGTGGCCGTAAAAGGTTAAAAAATTGGGTATACTACGAATCATAAGTAAGAGGAGGAGTGAAGTGAAGGGATTGACCCTCTCTGTGAGAGATGATATCACTGGCCGCGTGATAGACAAGATTGGGAGGAGTGTGGCCGCACCCGAATGAAATGATTAAGTCATTTATTCAAACTTATCAATTTTTTCATAGTGATCAAGAAAAGTGATTAAGCGCTAAATAAGGGTGTTAGCGACATGACTTATGCTAATCAAGATATCGGAGGTCAAAGGATTTATTTGAATTGTAGTAAGGTTGTTGACACCTCTCATCAGCTATTTAATTTAGGATGATCATAGTGTCTTACTAGAGATCGCCTATGATTTATGACTTATTGAACTCATTACCTTTATTAAATAGTCCTACGGTTGACACATTAGGTCAAAATTTGGCTATTGGGCCAGACTGGGCATTTAGGTTAATTTTTGTAATTGGACCCAAGATGAATGAGGAATAATATTTCTTACATAAATTTAAGACAAAGATTATTTATTAAATATGATGTCTTAAGTGAAAATGTGTAAGAAATAAAGAGAGAGAGAGAAAATCAAGGAGGCATTCTTAAATTAAGATAAGGATTATGTGGGATAAATTAAAAGATTAAATCTTTTAATTATCCACACAAATCACGGATTAGAGGTTCAATTTTAAAAGGTTTTTAATTTTGAAATAAAGAATTAACAAGTCCTAAAGGCATTAGGACTGTTAAGTGGTTTAACTTAGCAAAACTCTTGTCTTTAAAACAAAAGAAAACCTTAGCTCTAAAACAGAAGAGTGTCGTCCCTTCCAAACACCATAGCCAAGTCGTGAGCTTCCATACTGAAATCAAGAGTGTCATTTCGAGGTCTTCTCTCAAGAGTGGAGTGAGATTTAGGGGCTAATTATACACTTTAATCAATGTGGTGCCTTCAGTTTCACTTAAAACTCATCCGCATTGACAAAAAGAAAGGTGGTACGTTATCTTCCCTATGCTAGTACACTTATTCGGTAATATGTGTGTTATTACTGTAGAGGAACCACGAATGGGGTTTTTTCTTGATGTTTCGAAGGTCACTTCAGTGTATTCTGTAGTGGTAGATACTATTCTTGATCATATAGGCCACAGTTTTTAAGGAGACAGGGAAAGGTGAGATCTTTCTTATCAAGTTTTGATTTTATGTCAATATCTTGTAAAGTGATTGTATATGGCAAGTTTAACTCGATTTTATGTCGAGTCCTTGGCTGTTTTCACGTGTTTTTTATATTTTATTCTGCCGCCATTGAGTCTAATTCACATAAAAATTCCAACAGTATAGTGGACAAAGTGCAGAAAAACTGTGAGCTGAAGATTAAGGAGCTCAGCTACTTTTCAGATTTGGTAGTGTTGAGGATGACAGATTTTGGAGTGATATTGGGCATGGACTGGTTGTCCAGAAATAAAGCTTTAGTGGACTATTAAACGAAGGAGGTGGTGGTAGAGGTTGATGGCAAGAAGAGGGTTTTAATGGTGGGCGAGCAGAATGTTATACCTTCTTATTTGGTGAATGTTATACCTTCCTATTTGGTTTATGCAGCAATGGCCAGAAGGCTAATCAGAGATGAGTGTGAGGCCTATCTGACATGTGTGATAGACTTAGAGCAGAAAAAGTTAGGATTCGGGGATGTAGAGATAGTGAGAGAGTATCCAGAGTTATATCCAGATGAGTTGTCTGGTTTAATGCCACAAAGAGCGATCGATTTGAGATTGAGACGGTGCTAGAGACAATACCAGTCTCTATAGCTCTGTATCGGATGGCAGTAGTTAAGAGGAAGGATGGGAGCATGTGGTTATGTATAGATTACCTGTAGATAAATAAGTTGACTCTAAAGAACAAATATCCACTACCGAGGATCGATGATTTGATAGACCAGTTAAGGGGAGCCACAGTGTTTTCTAAGATTTATTTGAGATCTGGGTATTGGGCAGTTTCGAGTGGAGGAGAGCTCCATTATTAAGACCGTATTTAGGACTCGTTACAGTCACTTTGAGTTCATAGTAGTGCCATTTGGGTTGACTAACGCACCGACAACCTTTATGGCTTTGATGAATAAGATCTTTACCTGGATCGTTTTATAGTGGTGTTTATAGATGATGTGTTGGTTTATTCCCAGGACCGGGTGGAGCACGGGAGACATCTTAGAGAGGCGTTGGAGATACTTAGAGAGAAGCATTTGCATGTGAAGTTCGAGAAGTGTGAGTTTTGTAAGAAAGAAGTAGCATTTCTGGGGCATGTTATCTTTGTCGAGTGTGTGAGGCTAGATCTAAGCAAGATTAAAGCTGTACAGGAGGTTGAGGCTCCTAGAAATGTAACCAAGGTGTGTAGTTTCTTGGGTTTGGGAGGGTATTACTGAAGGTTCATTGCCCACTTTTCAAAATTAGTGAGGCTAATGACTAATCTTTTGATTAAAAACACATCATTTGTTTGGAGTGAGCGGTGCCAAGAGAGCCTTCAAGAGTTAAAAAGGAGGTTAGTAGAGGCCCCTGTGTTAGTATTACCGACAGATGTAGGAGGATTTGTATTGTGCACTGACGCTTCTAAAGCGGCACTTGGAGGAGTATTGATGCAGAATGGGAGAGTAATTAATTATACTTTTTGGCAGCTAAGGCAGCATGAGGTTAATTACCCAACTCACGACTTGGAGCCATCTGCTATTATTCATGCCTTGAAGGTGTTGAGGCACTTCTTGTACAATGAAACTTTTAAAATTTTCACCTATCACAAGAGCCTTAAGTACATCACCACTTAGCAAGAGTTGAATATGAGACAGAGGAGGTGGATTGAGCTTCTGAAGGACTATGACTGCACGATTCATTACCACCAGGGTAAGGCAAATGTGGTCGTCGATGCATTAAGTGAGAAGGGTAGAGAGGATGAGGATTCAGTGACTTATCAGGCATAGTCACTATTTTTGTTGAGGGAGTTGAGAGTGCAGCTCGATGTTGTTCAGGGTGGAATGTTAGCAAACATCTAGGTTCGACCCCAGATGATGGAGTTGATTGCCTAGAGGCAAAAAGAGAATGAACATTTGAGGAAAATAAAAAGAAAAGTGGAAAAGGGAAATTGACTACCCCACACCGATTAGATGATGAGGGAGTGCTTTATTACGGGGAGTAGTTATGTGTTCTCGACCTAGCTGAGGTTAAGGAAGTTATGATGTCAGTGGCGTATTCTTCCCCACTTTTGGCGCATCCAGGCAGCACCAAGATGTATAGAGACAGGAGGGAGACGTATTGGTGAGTGAATATGAAGAGGGAGATTGTCGAGTTCGTAGCTCGATGTTTGCCTTGCCAACAAATTAAGGCAGAAAACCAAGCACCAGTGGGAAAATTGAGACCTTTAGAGATTCCTGAGTGGAAATGGAAGAAAGTGACTATGGATTTCATTATGCGGTTACCGAGGACATTGAGACGCATGATGCCGTGTGGGTTATAGTAGACAGGTTGACAAAATGTGCGCACTTCTTGTCAATTCAACAGGATGACACTTTAGAAAAGCTGGCAAGCTTATATGTAGCAGAGATAGTAAGGCTGCATGGTGTTCCCTTGTCCATTGTTTCGGATAAAGATCCGAGTTTCACTTCACAGTTTTGGAAGAGTTTGCAGGACGCAATGGGCACCAGGCTGCAGTTTAGCACCGTATTCCATCCTCAGACTGATGGTCAGTCTGATAGGATGATCCAGACTGTTGAGTACATGATGAGAGCTTATGTGTTGGAGTTTGGGGGTATCTGGGATGATCATTTTTCATTGATAGAGTTTGCCTACAACAACAGTTACCACTCGAGTATTGGGATGGTGCCGTATGAGGCAGTATATCGGAGGAGATGCTGAAGTCCCGCATATTAGGATATTAAGGGTCTACGGAAGATAGATGGACTAGAGTTAGTGCAGTAGAACCTCAAAGAGCTAAATGTGTTGAAAAAGGTGTATGCAGGCCGCCCAGGATCTCTAGATGAGTTACTTTGATTGACACCACAGAGGGGTGACATATGAGGTTGGAGATAGGGCATTTTTGTGAGTGTTGCCTTGGTGAGCCGTAACCCAATTTGGGAAAAGGGAAAGCTGAGTCTGAGATATGTGGGACCTTATGAGATCATTGAGAAGGTTAGACCGCTTGCTTACCAGCTTTAGTTACCGAAGGAGTTGTCCAAACTTCATAATGTATTCCATGTCTCGATGTTGAGGAGGTACCACTGTGACTCGAGCCATGTGTTTAGCCCTCCAGAGTTAGAGATTGCTGATGATTTTACCTACGAGGAGGAGTCAGTGGAGATATTGGATCGGTATATCCGACCGTTGTGGAATCAAGAGACTCTGATGGTAAATGTGAAGTGGAGTTTCTACTCACCTAAAGAGGCTACTTGAACTCTACAAATTTTTGAGTTCAATAGGAAAAATGGTAAAGGTGAAGTGGAGTTTCTACTCGCATAAAGAGGCTACTTGAATTCTACAAATATCTGAGTTAAATATGAGGTATTGAGTAGGGTTTTGTGGGTTTTGATGAGTGTTCGTAATGGTTAGGGAATGTGGGTTCATTTTGTGGGAAAGGTGGAAGTTCTATGATTTTTTGGTAGGAAATTTGGGATTTATGAGGAATAGATATTGAAACCTAGAATTTAGTTTGGAAATGAGTGTAGTAAGTAAAATGTGGCTTGGTTTGTGTAGGAGGTAGTGCTCGAGACACCGGGCAGAGTTGAGTCAAGAGCCGGCTTCGCGAATTCTCGAGGTAAGTTCATTTTAACGCTTACTATAACAAGTTTTCCCTTTATATGGTTTAATTTAGGTGCTGTTGATGGAATTGACATGGGATTGTGTTGTTTATGTGTGGGATGAAACAGGTGTTAGTAAGTGCATTTTGAGACTTACTATTGTGATGGTAGCTTTGGTTTGGTTGATTATAGGTCTAAATGTATTAATTGTTGATATGATATAGGAGATGTGTTTTGAAGAAAAGATATGCTTGTATGATTTCCTTATGGTGTGGAACTTGAATGCTTGAACTTATGCTTATATGGGTTATGTGAGTGACATTGAAGTTGTTGGTTATGAAATGCTATGTATGAATGAGGTGGTCGTGTATTATGATGGAATGGAATGGAATAAGAATGTTTATTAGTTGTCGTATTATGATGAAATGCACATGTTTGATATGAATGTCGTGGGAGGTCATAAATATGGACTTTAAGCGATTTGTGATTGACACTTGAAATGTATGAATTACATTTGAGGCATGTCATTGATGGCATCACATAAGCATTTTTGTATGTTCATAAAATAGACATGAAAAGGAAAAGGGTTCATACCCACAAGAGAGGAACAAAGTGGACTCTCTCTTACAAATAATATGAAATGGAGCTTATGCTCACAAATAAGGAAGAGAGTGGACTCTCTCTCACAATATGGTCTCCGGAGCACAAACATATCATTGTGTGTTGCAAGAGCATAAGCATGAATGCATTCATTTATTTTCATCACAATATGCATGTAGCTGTCACTTTGGATTAGCATGTACATGGATGAATGTAAGTATGGTGATGGTTTGCGTATATGTATGAGCTATGGAAATGGTGATTTGATAATTATGTTATTGGATATGAATGTTGATTTGAACTTGATAAAGTGTGTTGCAAAATTGAATTTGGAATGTTTGAGATGTGTTGGGAAATTCTAAATATGTATGTGTTTGGTTGTGCAATGTTCTAAGTGTTAAGTTGCTGAATTTCCTAGACAAATCAGGCCGGAACGGGTTGGGGAATGGCCAAGCAAGCTATTCTCCCTGTCGTTCTAGTTATGGCTGAAGGTAGTAGGGACGAACGGCCTTGAGAATGGTCAGGATGGCCGTTCCCATGGCCGTTCCCTTGCTATTGACAGACTAAATTTATGTTGTCTTTAAGTGACTGTTGTGTTTAAAATTAACCTAATGTGACGTAGTCTAGTATTAACTAGAAAGCAATGGCCTTAGGAGGGAATATCAATGACAGAATTTGCAGTTTGATAAGGTCATAAGAAACTCCTAATTCTTGCAAACATAAATCACCTAAACGGAATGCATTGACACGGAAACGGTGAGACATTAGGGAAGCTAGGTGGGAATGCAGTCTTGTGTTATACGAGCACACCCGTATTGGCCTCAGGTTCCCCTACACATTTAGCTTAACAACTATAGGGATTCACTTACTAAGTATTTCTTATACTCACATTTATTTTGTTGTTTGATGTGTGTAGAGCGACAGTAGACGGTGGTGGGACATTCTTTTCGGTAACTCCAAGAGATGTGATACTCGCGGATAGGTTGGCTCCTAGTGGACATCATACATTTTGCATTTGGTAGATCTATACAACACATAGTATAGATTTATGGCACACACATTGTTTTTAAAGAGAAAACCATATTCACTAGACTCTCCCGCTATGCATCAGAGGATGTTGCGACTAACCAGCAGTGGAGGGACCGTTTTGAGAGGATGTGGGAAAGACTTAGAGCAGAAAAAGCTAGGCTTTGGGGATGTGGAGATAGTGAGAGAGTATTCAAAGGTATTCCCACATGAGTTGCCTGGTTTACCGCTGCAGAGAGAGGTCGATTTCAAGATTGAGACAGTCCCATGGGCAACATTAGTCTCGATAGCTCCGTATCGGATGACAGCAGTGGAGTTGCAAGAATTAAAAAGACAACTAGAAGAACTCCGCGAGAAGGGATTTATTCGGCCGAGTGTGTCTCCTTGGGGCGCACCGGTATTATTTGTTAAGAAGAAGGATGGGAGCATGCGGTTATGTATAGATTTCCGACAACTAAATAAGTTGACTGTGAAGAACAAATATCCATTGCTGAGGATCGATGATTTGATAGACCAGTTGAGGGGAGCCACAATGTTTTCTAAGATTGATTTGAGATCAGGGTATTGGTAGTTGCAAGTGAAGGAGAGCTCCATTCCTAAGACTACGGTTAGGACTCGTTACGGTCACTTTGAGTTCGCTGTGATGCCGTTTGGGTTGACTAATGAACCGGTAGCGTTCATGGCTTTGATGTATAAGACCTTTTAGCCATACTTGGATCAGTTTGTTGTGGTGTTTAATGAGGATGTGTTGGTTTACTCTTAGGACCCGGTGGAGCACGAAAGACATCTTAGAGAGGTGTTGGAGATACTTAGAGAGAAGCTGTTGTATGCTAGTTCGAGAAGTGTGAGTTTTGGATGAAAGAAGTGGTATTTCTGGGGCATGTTATCTCTGCCGAGGGTGTGATGCCAGATCCAAGCAATATTAAAGCTGTGCAGGAGTGGGAGGCTCCTAGAAATGTAACTGAGGTGTGTAGTTTCTTGGGTTTGGCAGGGTATTACTAGAGGTTCATCGCCGATTTTTGTAAATTGGCGAGGCCAATGACTAATCTTATGAAGGAAAACACCTCGTTTGTTTGGAATGTGCCAGGAGAGCTTTCAAGAGTTAAAAAGGTGTTTAGTGGAGGCTCCTGTGTTAGTATTACCGACAGATGGACGAGGATTTGTAGTGTACACTGATGCTTCTAAAGCGGGACTTGGAGGAGTATTGATGCAGAATGGGAGGGTAATTGGTTATACTTTCCGACAGCTTAGGCAACATGTGATTAATTACCCGTGTGACACCCATTTTTAAACATTTCCATTTTTATCAAAACTGATTTTGGCACTATATATTTTTTTCTTTTTAAAACATAAATGGTGCAATATAAAGTCAGAGTAAATCATACGCAATTAACTTTTAAAACGCGGAAGCTGGAAAAACATTTAGAATGCAAGT
>CANYCX010385852.1:0-13062 GCA_948193385.1 Breynia disticha f. nivosa | reverse complement strand
GGGATAATGATTTGGTTACTTATAGAGTGAAGTCTCTATTTATATTGAGAGAGCTTCGAGTATAGTTGGATCTGATCGAGGATTTGATGTTAGCCAATATTAGTGTTTGACCTCATATGAGAGAGTTGATAGCATCAAGGCATATTGAGGATGATTATTTGAAGCAAATCAAGAAGAAAGTTGAGAAAGAGAAGTGGTTACAGCACATCGAATTGAAGATGATGGTGTGTTATATTATCGAGATTATCTATGTGTTCCTAATATTACAAAGTTGAAGAATGAGTTGATGACAGAAGCTCATTCTTCTGCGTTATCAGTTCATCCTGGTAGTACTAAAATGTACTGAGATATGAGAGATTTGTACTGGTGGGTACATATGGAGAGGGATATAGCCGAGTTTGTTGCGAGATGTCTACCTTGTTAGCAAATCAAGGCTGAACATCAGGCACCAGCTACGAAGTTGAGACCACTTGATATTCCTGAATGGAAGTAGGAGAAAATCACCATGGATTTTATGGTTGGATTACCGAGGATGTTTCGACATCATGATGCTATCTGGGTTATTGCTGACAAACTAACGAAATCAGCTCATTTCTTAGCTATTAAACAGGAGGATACGTTGGATAGGCTTACTGGTTCGTATGTTGCTGAGACTATCAGGTTACATGGTGTTCCTACTTCGATTGTGTCTGATCGTGACCCTAAGTTTACGTCGCGATTCTGGCAGAGTTTGCAAGATGCGATGGGTACTTGTTTGAGGTTTAGCACGACTTTCCATCCACAGGCAGATGGTCAGTCAGAGAGGACAATTCATACAGTTGAGGATATGCTCCGAGCCTGTGTGTTAGAGTTCAGAGGTAATTGGGACGATCATTTGCCTTTGGTCGAGTTTGCATACAATAATAGCTACCATTTGAGTATTGGGATGGCACCTTACAAGGCTCTATATGGTAGACAGTGCCGGAGTCTAGCATACTGGGATCTGGAGGGTTTGCGATAGATTGAGGGGCCAGAGTTAGTTCAGCAAACCCTAGATAAAGTGAATGTTGTGAAAAGATGTACGCAAGCAGCTCAAGATCGTCAGAAGAGTTATTATGACAGACATCGCCGAGAGATAGAGTATGCAGTCGGTGATGGAATTTTCTTGCGAGTTTTCCCTTGGAGAGGAATGATTAGATTTGGGAGACGTGGCAAGTTGAGTCCTAGGTATATAAGACCACATGAGATTACCGAGAGGGTATGACCACTTGCGTATCGATTGAGCTTACGAGCTGAGTTGTCTCGATTAAATGATGTTTTCATGTTTCGATATTACGACGATATTGATCTGATCCTAGCCATGTGTTGAGAGCTCTTGAGATAGAGGCTTCAGAGGAGTTAACCTATTAGGAGGAGCCTATCGAGATTTTGGATCGACAGTAAAGACGATTGAGGAATCGTGAGATTCTGATGGTATTGGTGAAATGGAGTTTCCATTCGCCAAAAGAAGCTACTTGGGAGGTTGAGCAGGAGATGCGGAGACAGTGTCCCTATTTGTTTTAGGACTCGACTTTGGGATCGTGACGTATGATTTGATTCAAGTTTAAGGTTTTGATATGTTATGGTAATGTTGTTTTAAGTTGTGCTTTCAAGTTAAGAAAGAAACTTAACTTGTTTTGATACTTGAATATGAAGGAGATGGCTTGGATTGATGGTGAGAATTGTTTGGAACTTAACGTTAATGTTTACGGCTACATTTTAAGATTACGGGTCTGGTGTTGCGTAAGTTATGCTACTGTGTTATAGTAATTAAAAGCATTGGTATGGTATGTTAGGTTAGAAATATACCATAATGCAAATCCTTTACGATTTTGATCCGTTTTAATTTTTTGGGACGAAATTTTCTAATTGGGGGAGAATTGTAACATCCTAGAATTTATATGAATTAAGTTATATGGAGAATAACTTAAAATAGAAGCAAATCAGATCAATTTAGTTAAGTGCAAAAAACTCTGCAGAAAATTACAGTGAGCATACTCGTGAAGCACGCCCCACGCTCAAGAATGAAGACGACCACGACCTCGTGCTCATAACCTAGAAATCAACACGATTCTTGTTGAATTAATTGCAGAACGAGATCTTGCACGACTGAATAGAAACTCGTGCTGAGAAAAATACGGCACAACCATATGGCATGACCCGTGTTCAGGTCGTGTTGACAAGGAATATACAGAATTGATCGACTGAAGCTTGAATCATTTGCAAACAAAGTCAAACAAGCAAGCAGCATAATTTTGGAACCCTAATTTAATTCCAGCAGTGTTTTGGTGACAAGAACAATTCAAACTTTCACAAATCAAGTAGAAAAGTGAGCTAAGGTAAGTTTTAATACTTCTTTATGCTTACTAAGTTGAAATACAATATTATTAGAATTGATTTGAGTGATTAAGAGGTTCTTAGAGTTACTGGAAATAAGAAAGGATACATGGTCATGTGTTTGGATATAGTTTGAGGATGAATTGGACCATAATTAGATGGTTGAAGCTAGTTTGCTTTGTGAATAAGAGTATAACAAGCTTAAAGCTTGATTAAGGCTGAATTCAGTATGTATAAAGTATGGTTAATGAGAATTACAACCTTAAGATGTCGTTGTACAGGAGGAGGATCTGTATGACATTGATTGGATCACGATTAGAGCCCGATGCCGACTTAGGATATTGTTGCGGTAAGAATTTACGTTAAATCATAAAAGGGGTTATGATCTTATGATCATATATAATGATGTGTGCTTGTAATCTGTGTGATAACTTTACATGTTTTCTATATTTATTGCTTTGTGCTTTAAACTGAATTACGGAAGCATGTTATGACCTATATTCTGATTTCTTCTTTCCATTGCCACCTTTTATATCTTCTTCTCATTGCTATCTTTATTATTTATAGCTTATTTCCATTGTCACATTTATCATTTATATCTTCTTCCTATTAACACCTTTATTATTTGTATCTTCTTCCAATTGCCACCTTTATTATTTATATCATGTCATTAAATGTATATTCTTTCAATGGTTTCATGAGTATGTCAGCCGATTGATCATTAGTAGGCACAAATTTTAGACACATATCACCCTTAAGATAGTGATCTCTCAAGAAATGATGCCTAATTTCTATATGCTTAGTCCTACTATGCAAAATTGGATTTTTACTTAAACTTATGGCACTAGTATTATCACAATATATGGGTAATTTTTTAACATGAATGCTATAGTCTAAAATTTGATGCTTAAGCCAAAGTACATATGCACATGCACTCTCCGCGACTACATATTCAGATTTAGCCGTAGAGATTGCAACACTATCTTGCTTTTTGCTGCCCCATGAGATCAAAGATGCACCAATGAAATGACATGTACCACTAGTGCTCTTCCTATCAATGCAAAAACCACCATGATCGGCATCACTATATGTATACAAATCAAATGCATCACAACTAGGATACCAAAGTCCATAATCAATAGTATAAGTAGATATCTAAAGATGCATTTACAAGCAACTAAATGAGATATCTTAGCACATAAGGAAGTGGCAAACATTATATCCGGTCTAGAGGCGGTTAGATATAAAAGAGAGCCAATCATACCTCTATATACCTTTTGATCCACATCTTCTTCATCTTCATTTTTTTCCAATTTGAGATTTGAAGCCATGGGAGTCTTAGCATGCTTATATCCTTTCATCTTGAACTTTTTAAGTAGTTCCTTTGTGCACATGCTTTGATGAATGAAGATCTCCTTATCTAGTTGCTTGATTTGAAGCCCAAGAAAGAACTTCAATTCTCCCATCATGCTATCTTGCTTTAGCCTCTTAGATTATTCTTGGATCATCTACTTAAGGATGTTAAGCCTTCAAAGAAGAGAACCAAGCTCTGATACCAATTGTAGAGTCCAAATAACCTCTAGAAAGGGGGAATTGAATAGAGGTTATGCAAATGGCAGGAGTTTTGAATTTTTCACAAGTGTGAAATGTGAGAGAAAGACAAGATAAAAGAGACACAAGAGTTAGAGTGGTTCGGTGAACTAAACTTGCTTCACTACCTAAGCTGTCACTTAGAATTTTTCATAATCCACTATGTTTTCTTATTACACTTGATTTTTAGCTCAAGCCACCTTACAAACAATCTGATTTCTAGTTCAAATCAAACCACAAATACTATACTAGTTCAAGCTAGAAGACTCTTCTAGATGAAACACAAAAAACACAAGTAAAAGTAAGAGCAAGATCTTGTAAGACAAATCCTTTAGAATGCTAGTGTCAGCCTCTCTCCTGTATCTTTACTTCTATTTATATGTTCTCTTGTGTTTTTGCCCGTTGGTATTTGTTGTGGTCCACTTTAAGTTACTTTTCGAAGTCAACTCTTGTCCAATTTCAGGTTCACCAGTCGACTAGTACGTACTGTCCTCGAGTATTTTAAACCTTCCAATTGACTGGTTTAAACTCCATTCGAGTGCTTTACATTCTAGTAGCTTCCAAAATTTTTTAGACTCAGCTTCTAGTCGACTGGTCTTAACTCCAGTCGAGTGTGTTGCATTCCAATAGCTTCTAGACTTCCCAAGCATCGACCTCCAGTCGACTGGTCTCATCTCCAATCGAGTGCTTTGCATTCTAGTAGCTTCCAACCTACATATTATGTTTATTAAATTCATAAAGTTTTTAGTTATATCAAAACTTAAGGCAGATTTACATTGTTAACTACCTTTGGTCTAACAACTTGCAGCAGGTTTAAAATATAATCTTAATAGAACTAAATACAAAGATTAAATACAATAAATCCATAAGGAAAGCAAATGAACATCAAAGCCATAGTATTTTGATAATTCAATGCCATATTCCTAGTCCGATAATCTATAATTAACATAATAAGCACAAAAATTAAGAATAAATCAAATGTTTTAATGTTTTAAGATATGTTAGACTTATATTCAGGAAGAAATCTGTATGAAATGAATAGAATTATATTATAGGTGAAAATATTTATAAAACAAAGTTAGAATTTTCACAGGTTGAGTTCAGATGGTTCGCACGGTGCGTGCTGACAACATGGTGGTCGTGTTGTTAGTCATGTGAGTTAGCACAGATCGTGTTGAAATCAGCACGACTGTTTTGATCTTTGAAAATTGAAGCAGAAGGTGATAAAAGAGAGAGATAAGAAGGAAACAGAAGTAGAAAATGAAAGTAGAAAGCAAAGAGAGCCGAGCAAGAACTGAGAAAATGAGAGAGAAGACAGATTTAACAAATTTAATACAAAAATTAGCTATAAACATAAGATCGAGCATAGGATTGAATCGGAGGAAATTAACCAGGAATCAGAATGAACGACATAAAAAGTAAGTAAATTTACGAAAGTATTCTAAAATTATCTTTAATTTAATGAGAATTTAGCTTAGGACTAAAATGCCTATAGATTGACGGAATTGGAGAATTTTAGCATATAATCATGCATATAAGTATTTTGATTACGTTAAATTATATTGGTTGGTATAGGAGGCTTTATGTGATTATATAGGACGATAGACTAGACAAGTAGAACAGGATTGGAGCTCGAGATAACTAATAGGTGAATAATCTAACTCACTTTTAAATGCAGGGTAATTAATTGTGATGAATGGTTTCTATATATATATATACGTAATCATATATGCAGCGAATACAATCTATAATTATACTTATGATTTTATACAGGTTTACGATTTATATCTCATCTTTTATGATTGATTATATGATTGTTACATATATTTAATATTGACAAGGATTTGATATTACGAGGATTTGATATGGACAGAGATATAATGATTGATTAATGAGGAGATGAGCGTATTTTAGGAGATGAGCAGAAATAGGATATGAATAAGGAGATGAGGAAATAGAAAACAAATACTGAGATGTGCGGATTTTTAATTATATGATTGATTGACTTATTTACACTATTCATATGATTGATGATTTATACAATTTCAACGAACATGCAAATGAACATTATAAATTACTATTTATATGATCACAATGAATATGAAAATGAATAATATGATTTGTTATTTATACGTGTTTTTGTCTAGATTTTGCAATGACACCCTCTGTAATGCCCCAAAAATTTAACTAAAATATTCCAAAAAATGTGTAAACAGTAAGGCCAAAAGGCATGGGGAACGGCCTGGCCAAACAGTTCAACTAACCGTTTCAGTTATGGACAAAAAGCTGATTTTACGGACATAAGTCTGGAACTACTTGGAGAACGATTTGGGTAGCCCGTTCTCCAAACCGTTTGACCTGTTGGGACATTAAAAATAGGTCCGTGAACATTTCAAAATAAGAAAACAAAACCATAAAAACACTAACCTGACTCCCTCTTCATCCTACCCAAAAACCCTTCTATATATAGCCTAAAAACTCCAAATCTAACCCCAAACACCTGAGATTTCATATATTTAAGCTTGGGGAAGAGCGTGCTTAGTGAATCTCTTCGAAAGACCAGGGTAAATCTGAGGCTAGTGTTTGAAAAAATGGTGTATTATGGTAGGATATGACATATGTATAGAGAGAGTTTAAAATAATGCTATATGTGTAATTAACCCTAACAATTCAGCATTAAGTAAATAGCCAATGATTACTCTAATGATTATATGAATCATTTTATCAATCACTCATCAATCATTACATTCTATTTAATTATATAATGATCATTACTTAGTTATTGCTTCTAATAATTAAAATTCAAAATTTATAAACCTCAAATTGTATTTCATTTAAGTAATAATGATAATAATAATAATAATAATAATAAAATAAAAATAAAATATTATGATAAACATGATAATATTAGGAAATTGAGAATAAATTAAATAATGTATACATATTTTCTATTGCTCGTAATAGTTGTTTCTATGAACGACCGTTCTAAGGCCAACATCGTGATGTCTTTGGCGTCTTTATGTCTCCATTTGCATGTCGTCCGGTCCAGGGCGACGAAGAGAATCTTGTCTTGCAAGGACATCAGTTGAAGTATCCATCTGCGTTGGCATGAAAAAAGAGTCGAATGATTAACGATGCGAAGATGGAGCTTCAGTTTGAAATCTTTTAAATGATGATGATATCCATGGATTAGACGATGAAGCCCATTGTGTGAATGGACTGGTGGCCGAGTGAAATGGAGTATTGTAAATATTATCAGATGTCTGCTGAGATGGTCCTACTTTGTAATGATAAAAGGTGGCACTGTGCGTCGAAGGACTATGGACATAACATCCTTCAAACATGGAACTTTACGAACGACTGACGGTATACATAGAAGATGAGGGACCCATACTCACATGGCCAATAGGCATGGGAGGCAGAACCGCTTTAATATTAAAAGATGTAATTGGGAGGGTGGTACCACGTCTTCTACCTGACATCATTCTAGCTAAACAAGTGGAGGATTTGGATAATCATTATGATAAGAATGATCTACTAGTGGATTAGTCGCCACATGTTAGTATTCTCCAGTTGCTCTTTGGTTGCTTATTGCGACCCTATGTACATCGTCAATGTTTGTTGCTCTAACCATGTGCTCAGAAGCATCAGTCTACCATGACAAGAAAAAACATTAGTATATGGAAAACTCTATGAATAATTAATAGTTTGTTAAAGTAATTGAAAGTGGACTTATGGATGTCCTTATTAAGGCTCCTTGTATTCCAATCCAATACCGTGTGATCCTACGATACTATTGCATATGCCTACTATGACAATGCATTGTAGGAGATTCAGTTGGTGCACGTTGAACTCACTGTCTTCGTTGATTTCATAATTCTATCCATGTGGAATGACGTTCAACCCAATTGGTTCTACGGCTTCGTAAGTCTGTAAAATGAAGGTATTTGGAATTACTTGTACATATTCGAGTTGCGCATAACCCTATCTGTAGCTTTTGTATATCACCTCCATAACGATGTTGATACAAATTAAAGGAACCAACGATGTCCATATATCACGTCCATCCAAGCAATATGTGGGGGGATGTCATAATATGTAGCTTTCGTATAGCTTCCACACAATCTGATAATAATAAACAATTAAATATTAAATAAAATAAGAATGTAAATTATTTGGTTAACTAGTAAAAAGAACTGCACTTAAAGATTCTTGGCATGTTGTGTCGAATAAAATACGTAAATAAATCAAGGTGTGTGTAGGCACCTCGATAACGTGTCGATCTTGGTTCCATCTGTAAAATTTTGATAATTAGTTGATTTAGTCACATAGTTGTTGATATAAAGTACAAATAGGTAATGAGAAGTACCTCGCAACAAGAGGGGCATAATAAGGGACACCAATATCATCAATCAAAGATGCAATGAAGGGGAACCTATCCCAAGCCCAAACTTGAAGCATAAATACAGGTCCGGCCATCTAGGCTGCCAGTGGATGGCAAGATACCAAACACAACTCTCAAAAATGATATGGTAAATAAGTTGATCCCTAACTAAATTCTTCTACCTCATTCAAATCAGCTAAGTATGGCAGGAGTTGTAATCGAACTCTACCAGTGTCCCACGTACAAAATATGGAGCCACCTAACAGTTGCAAAATGTACGAATGCATGTATGTTATGATTGTTTCCTCATCTGCATGTGTAGCTGTCATTGGAATTGCATTGACTAACCAAATGGAACGTAGCAATTAGCCATTCAACGTTGTAGCTGGTGGAGTGGCACCCAACAAATTTTGGCACAAAAGCGGCCAATTATTGAAGTATCTTCCTATTACTGGCGCACCATCAATTCGTAATCCAGTTTGGATTGTGATGTTTTATAAAGTAATGGTGCACTCTTCTTCGGGTAAATTAAATGTGTGGGTCTCTAGGCACCATCTCTCAACCAAACAGTGATGAGATGATGATCCTACTGGATAAACCCAACACGAGCTAAACCATAAAATCCTATTTGTCGCAATAGCTGGATTACTCTTAGATGCATGTTTTCCAAATCCTACAAATGTGTGATTGTACCTTGTCTATAATCAATTGTCGTTGTTGTAGCCTTTAAAAAATAAACTAAGATTAGAACATGGTGAATAAATATATAATTAGATGCAAATATCACTTGTAATTTTAAAATAAAATTTATATACCCCATCAATGTCTGGCCAAACAACCTGTGATCTATGTTGAGCTTGTAAACATAATAGTGAATTGTCAATAGGTCCAGGGTTAATGTGATCTCACCTTGAATTCATCTTTGACATGTATAACAACATTAAAATATAAATTTATTGATATTTAATAAACTACAAATGAAAGATATGTGAAAAAGAGCTCATATTTAAATAAAAAATACATCATTCTTTACATAGTTCATGTCATATTCCTTGGACAAGTGTTTCTGTTATGACCTGTTTTACCACATTTAGAAAAAAATGCATCATTTTTTACATAGTTCATTTCAAATTCATGTTGAGTAAGGCCTTCCTTTATTGCGCTTCCAGGTTGGATTAGGGATTATCCTAGGAAATGGGGTGTTTGGCCAATAAACCTCATCCAGAAGAGGAACAAAACATGGTGATCACACTTCCATGCTCTGTTCTAAAGTGTAGTATGGTAAAATGAATTGTGTGTAGTCAATGTGACTGTAGAGACACCCTGCAATGGCATGACTACAAGGGATTCTGTTTTATTAAAATTTCCCACATGTAAACGTTCCTTCTTTTAAGTGGACTATCTGGACATTGTTCTCCTTTCTCATTGAGTTATTAAAGGTTGTTATAGACATTACACCATTATATCTATCGTAGTTGGTAACACTGTGAGTATGGGCTTTAGAAACTCGTTTATTTACGATACGTGTACAGGCTTCAATGTACTTATTTCTACATTTCTCAATTCTTCTGTTTGTGTTTGTTCTTGTTTAATAGTTTAACAAGCTGTGTGAACAACATTTGTGTCATAGTAGAAACTGGTAACGATCTAATCTTCTTAAACATATAATTGTATGACTCTGAATAGTTTGTGGTCATTATGCCATATCTAAAGCCTTCATCATGTGATAACATCCATTTTTCTTATCCAACTGTCTAAGCCAATCATAAGCTGGTTCATGTGATTCATAGAGAAGTCGCATCATGCTGACAAATTTTTTCTTTTGTGGTTCTCGTCCTATGCGCAATATTTAATATTTAATATTTTCGAAAAAGATTCATTGTAAATATTGAATTGTGTGTTGAATATATTAAAAAAATATCATCATACGACTTACAATTTTGTTGACAACTTGCTTCAAGTGCTCATTCTTAAAATGTGTGTTGAAGTTGCTGGAAATATGTCTACTTCAGAACTGCTGAGGATTATTCTCCCATAAAAATAACACATCTCATTAAGTATTCCTTTGGGGCGATCGAAAATGATGCTGACATCTCTTGGACAGGGATGTTCATCTACTACAATAAACTTTAAAAAATTCAAGAAATATACCCAATTATCATTATTTTCCCTGTCCACCAAAGCAAATGACACCAAAAATATTTTTCCAATTTCATCAACAGCTTCAACAGTCAACAAACACATTTTATACTCTCCATACAAAAAAAAGTCTCATCAAAGCACAAAACGGGTCTGCACCTCTTGATTGCTTTAATACATAGTTTATAAGAGCAGAATAATCTCCAAAAAGTGCAGACATTGGGAACTACAGAATGATTCATCACAATCTTGTCGTGTTCTATATTCTAGAAAGATCCCTGATTGAAAGTTGTCACAACATTGATGAAGGGACAAAGGGTATTAAATCTTTCTTCCTAATTCCCATAGAGTTTTTTTGATAGCCTTTTCTTTGGCTTTCCATACTATTTTGTAATTAGGCGCAATGCCAAATCTTTCGGACAAATGGTTTTTCAAAGTCCTTATTTGGATGTTCGACTATTTTTCAACCAACGGACTTACATATTGTCATAAAAATCTGAATCCAAATTACGACGCCCCACCAAATCACAAGGCATAACATAAGTGTGTAGACCGTTGTACCTTGTAATTGTCAAAAATCCCGATAATTTCTTCAAGGAAGCACGCAACCTCCAGTCACATCCATCTTTAATATGACAACATACAACATATGTTTGTTTAGTCTCTTCATGTTGAAATTTCCTCTTTCTTTCACAAAGTATAACTTCACAGCATTCTGTACGTGGTCATGTGTAGGAAAAATCATTCTTACTTTAAATTCCAATTCTGGATGTCATGGTTCATCATCTGAAACACTGTGAAATTTTTCATTAACTAGCTCGTTGACGTCAACAGATGTGTGTGTCAAAAGTCATATTCTTATTTTTAGCATATTATAAATAAAGGTTGACGTCTCCACTATTCTGGGCAACCAGTTCATCTTCATCACTTCCTTCATCATTATCAAAGTACTCTTCCTCTTCCTCTTTGCCTTCATAATCTATATCTTCATACTCTTTATCTTCATCATCTTCTTCAACTTAAATTATGATGTAATCTGCTGCAATATGCTCAACTGGGGGCATCACAGATATTCCAAAAGAACATAACAAATTACTGCAACTCCCTAATTGAACTTGAGAATTATTCATAGGGATTGTCTGACTACGTGTCGGAGAAACATTTAAGGCATCATACTCAACAAACAACTCAATATACTCCAATCGTGGAAACTGCCTCATCACTCTATACATATTTTCCACACTACTATCATTTTCAATTTCCACTAAGCCAAAAAATAAATCACATGTCCTGTAATCATTGGGAGATGAAATGTTATTCTAGTAATCATGGCATTTTCATCAATATTATTCTTCATAATGCTCTTCAACACATTAAAATACTGCAATTCCTCTTTCAATTGAACAACTTTACTTGCACACCCCAAAAAGCTCACACCATTCGCCCCATGTACGATGCATCCTCTCTAATATACCACAAATAAAATTGCCATGTATTATTTTATATAACAACAATAATTATGCCGCTCTATTAGTTTTTAAGATAACTATGACACTATGGTGATAAAAATTAATTTAATGTGTTATCATTATCAAATGGAAGGTAGAATGTTTTTATCTACAAATAATTTGCTATAATTACACTACATTAAAAAATATTATGTCATTTATTCTCTATACTACACTAAAATTAGGTATTGTTCTTTACATTTATCAAATGGAAGGTAGATTTTTTATCTACAAATAATTCTTTTTATTAACAAAATTACAGAAGTAATTATGTCATGCATTCAATATTAATATTTTTATTAACAAAATTACGTAAATAATTATGTCATGTATGTTGAATAAAATGATGCATTCATTTATATGTTTTGATAATGTGCTAAATTAATAATGTGATAAATTGATAAATATGTTAAGAATTATTTAAGAATTATTTATGTCTTGAAAATGTGCTAAATTGATAAATATATTTGTTTTATATAATGTGATGAATTGAAAAATGTGCTTTAAATATGTGTTAAATTAATAAATGTGTGCATGAATTATTTTTGTATGAATAATATTTTACTATTTATTTATTCGTAAAATATAATATTATTTGTACGTAAATATTGATTCATAATCGGAATAATTATTTTGTGAATTTATGTGCAAATATATTGTGTTTGATGAATAAGATGAATTGTTAAAAATAAGAGTGCAACAGAAAAAATTTCATGTATGAAATACATGCATGCAAATAGTGTGACATGAATAGTAACCTGCATAGTACCTACGTGAATAGTAGCATGCATACACAGTGTTTTGTTTGCAGTACAGTGTGTGTTAATTTTACGAAGGGAATTTTTGTAACTTTACAAGTCAGATTTCTCACAAGTTTTAGCAGGACATTTGTATGATTTATTGTTGGTAAAATGAGTTGTAAAAAGTGAAGAATTAAATTCACAATGTGGCAGCCATGTTCATAAAGATTACAGATTCTTAGCATGTTCATTTGGAAAAGGTTTCCAGTGTGACAAAGTTGCCAAAGGTTCCAGATTCTCATAAGTTGCTTAACATCTGGATATATTAATGGATACATAGTGTATA
>CANYCX010385613.1:0-13605 GCA_948193385.1 Breynia disticha f. nivosa | reverse complement strand
TTTCGTATGCCTTTTCGTTTTGCGTACCTGTTTCATTTGAATTTCCTTTTTCATTTCATATAAATCATATCATAGAGTTCAGGTCAGAACTCATATCAGTACGCACGTATAATCATTTCGTTTCCTTTTTCATTTTCATTTAATTCTTGTATTAGCATTTTCGATTTCGTACGTGAAAATAATATTCATATCTCATTCGTAAATCAAACATATAAAAGCAACTCATATTCGCAAAATCATCCATAATTCAATCGTAAATAAATATATATAAAACCATTCATTTTAAATAAGCCAAATAGTGAGATATACTCACCTGTCAGCTGAAGTACTCAGACTGGTGCGAACTCGCGTCCCGTCCGACTCAGCTACGCTGCCGTCCTATAATATATATTAATTATTTAACAACAATCAATCAACAATTCACCTATACTTATCAATATAATCGTTAATTTAATGCATGTCCTAATAATTATCCTTTATTTTACTTTTCAATCCTGCAAACCCTAGCCGGAATCCTAACCTTTTTTTTCTTATCGTTACTTGAATCAATAATAACTCAATTTAACATATTTCTAACTTAATTTCAAACTCAATTCTCTAATTATTAATTAATTCTATTACGAATAAATTCAAAACAATTATAATAAAACTCAGAAAAATTGACGAATAATCTCACTAAATTTCCAGCTCGAGACTACGAATGATTTGATATCTCAAATTATTTTCCTAGCTTAATTTCTAATTTTGGCTCGATTATACGAAAACTTCAATATTTAAACTCATAAAAATTTTTGGTAAATTTCAAAATTTACCTGTTTCGACTATACCACTGAGTTCTTGGCTCGAGATTATGATTGATTCTATATTTCGAATGCATTTCCTAGCTTGATACCATGCTTTCTCTCTCTAAAATCTCTCTGCTCCTTCTTCTGTTTCCTTTTCTTACGCCTCTCTCTCTTTTTTTTTATGTTTTGATGTTTCTGGAGCTAATTTAAAGCTTCCACCGTTTATATACTTTTTTTTTATTATTTTATTATTTATTTATTTTTTGAATTAATTAATTATTTTTTATTTTATTTTATTTTATTTTTTAAACTTTTCTCTTTAATAAATACTTCGTATCAACCGACCTTCAATCCTCAATTAATCTCTCCTTTCAATCTAATCCATAATTTATCAGTTAATTATCTTATTAATTTTACGATTTTAAAACGAGGATGTTACAATACATGCTCAGGATCGAAGTTGAGCCCGACGACGAGTTCTTTCGATTTCTGAGGTAAGTGTTATTACACTTACTATGGCTAATTGTGATGTTTACATGATCTAAAGAATTAAAGAAATTGAATTGAAAAGTTATAAAAGCTTAATTATGTGTGATTTGTAAAATGCTCATATGTTTGAATATTTGAAGCTTGAATGAGATTTCTTACTTGACTTGATGTTATATGAGCATGCTTGAGTGATGGTTAGTGATATGGCATGGTTATATCTTTGCTTTAATATTCATATATGAGTTTCATATGATATGATGATTGTATGCTCTTTTAGCCATTTGATATATAATTGATTTATGGTTAGTGATTGAAAAGCATGATATTTGCTTCGTTATTGAGCATACATGAGATTGAGATTGTGGCCATATGAATACATTGATTCATTATGTGTTGAATTTGTTGTGTGACACTTGGCCGATATCCTAGGCTGGGCATGAGGATGATTTCGAGCTAGGCTCGATGCAGAACTGGGTTCGATGTCGGTTTGGGACCGATGATTTTTTGGGTGGACTTTCGATGCTGGTCTGGGACTGAGGAAAAGAAAAGAAAAAGGAAGAGAAAAGAAAAAGAAAAAGAAAAGAGAAAATAGAAAAGAGAAAGAGAAATACTCGGGGCATATAGCATGTGAATTGCATTGATATTCATGTGCATTTGAGTTGGCATTCATGATTAGCATTATTGAGATTCGCTATGTGATTTATGAATGCTGATTGTGATATGAAGATGAGATCTTTGCTTATGATATGTATATATGTGTTTTGAAATGTTTTGGTTCTTGATACAGCTAATATCTAAACGAGTGTGATTTCTATGTGTTTTGATATGAAAACACTGTACATATGGTAAAGGAAATATGTTGGAGATGCATAACCATTAAAAGAACTTGTTTGCTGGAAATTGAAATTAAACCGAAACATAATGCACAAAACAAAAGCTCAACACGCCATCGGACTGACCAGCACGGCCTCGTGCTAGAAACCAATTTGATAACACGCCCCTGCTTATGTGATTTCTAGGAAAGATGAATTGGGCACGACCCCGTGCTCTAACGTGGCACGACCCGTGTTTGTGACACTGTCCTAATTATTTCTAATTGATTTAAAAACGTGTATATATATTTTTTTTATAACTGTATGATGCTGACAATTTATATGCCGGTGAAATTTAAATTCAGTACATCAAATAAAAAAATACATTGGCACTGTGTAAAATGATTTATACAAAATCATTTGCAAGTCAAATCCATTTTTCCCAAATGTGCTTCGCTGTCCTCGCTCGTGGAAATCCTCCTGAACCTGCGCAACATTCAGCAGCAACAAAGGTGAGTATATAAAAATACTCAGTAAGTGAAACCTAGCGTTGTTAAGCTGAGGTGCAGGGAACCTTCGGCCAATACGGGCGTGCTCGTGGAACACGAAACTGTATTCGCGCCTAAATTCTCTAATGGTTCGCCGCTGCTATGTCACATACAGTTTTAAAACTTCTCACACACAACACATATCAAATCATGACACACATATTTAATCTTCTCATACTTATCTAAATCACAATTATACAACGAAACCCCTTTAATCCTATATTATGTCCATACTAAGAGCTTACACTCAAACCAAAACAACTTATTCATAACACCTTAATAGACACATAAGTCCTGCATTCATTTCACTTTCTATCCATTTTTCAATTACTCACAATCAAAACATTTATCATATATATATTCATCGAAAATACCATACTCAAACATGACTCATTCACCACTCTCACACATGATCCATATCATATAGATATATAGCCATAATTCACATTTCCTCATTTTCATCTTTTCATACAATCTATACAATATTGATAAACTTTACATGTCAATATTAATCAATCAAGTCGCTACACAACCATTCAAATAATCGTACATATCCACTTAATAATTCCACATTCTTAGTTATAAAATTTGACAATTTATATACATATACTTTAATGAAAAATTACAATTCACGTTAGTGAATTTCTTGAATTTCGAATGAAGATACAACTAGTCCAAAATAACCGAATTTAGAAAACATTTCAGCTCACAATTATAGTCATGAACGTGACTCAATATAGTCACAAACGTGACATGTGATTTCAGCCAATTATTGGATAGATTGCCAGTCATGAACGTGACTGAGAAGAGTCACGAACGTGACTAGTTGGCCACCAAATTTTCCCGTTCAGAAAACCAATCACTAACGTGACTGAGATTGGCAGCCAAGTCATTCAGTTCAGATCACCAGTCACGAACGTGACTGAGAAGAGTCACGAACATCACTGAGATTGACAGCCCATCCACTTAGCATTATTACACTCCAAACTTAATACACAATCACCCTTTCATAAACCAACCTCAACAATACAACACATTTTTCTTTTAACCATTTAAAAATCATTAACCGTTTCACAAGCAACAACAAGCATATCAATGGAAATTTCCACATATCCATACCACATCCAATTAATCAACCAAATTATATTCATCAACTCATATAACTCATAAACACAACATAAGTATCCCAATTACACTCATCATAATTATCATTTAAGCATTTAAATCACCAAGACCACTCATACCACTTTTAACATATTTTAATCCCTCATTTTAGCATGCAGCATTCATTCTATATCCATTGCACTCATGAACATGAATCCAATTTAGACAACCCCAATTCACATTAGCTCACACACAAATTCATTAAACCCATGCCAACACATATTAACATCATTCCACTTTACACCTTAACACTTTTCATGCAAATTCAATTTTATTGGCATACATATCATCCTCATCTCTATCACACATACAAATAAAAACAACTTATCATAATACTTATGTTCATCCATATACTTACTAATCTAAGCAACAAACACCATTTGAACGTATACATCAAAGCCACTCAATTCATGATCACATTCGTACCATAATTTCACATTCACCCATCCATAACCAAACATGAACATGACATAAATACACTTATTCATCATCATATCGTCTTTCCAGTAATCATCATCAAAATCACATAATAGCATTTTCATTTGTTATCACACAAATAAGCACTTTATATGCAACATGATGAATGAGAATGCATGTCATGTAATGCATTCCTTAACATGATTACCTATGATCCAAATTTCAGTTTTTAATTTGCATCCTTGTGCCATAATATTGACGTTTACAAATGAGTCTCGTCGACCGGGAGTATAGGTTATAAAGAAAATGGATACATATAATTTGCACCCTTACTTGGCCATAATTTTTGCACACTCTATGCGTTCCGAGCATTTTACCACTTGTGCCCCGGTGTAGCATTTTATAGATACTACTAGTAATACAGTCCCAAGAGCCATAACCACTCCCTCGTTTTTGCTCACTAAAAACCCATTATTTCTTGCTCACTAAGAGCCCATTATTTCTTTATATTTTCCCACCTATGAGCCCAATGCACGAATGTGATATGTATGTTCCATGGAACAATCATGCACTCATAAACCAATTAATGCCATAACATAGCAATCCAATTGTAAGTTTAACCATCCATCAATCTCATCAAATAACACAAAATCACAAATCAACTAAACATAGCCATCATAGGCATAACAACAATCATCCATAAATCTCATCATTTCCTCACAAATATACAAGCACACATGCTTTATCAATCACATTCATGTTCATATCTAACCATAGTTCACACACGTTCATTTCCATAACCAGCCAACTCGTAGCATAAGCCATCACACATCAATCAGAACTCATATAAGTTCATTACAAAAACCACAACACGCCGTAAGGCCATAATTTCATATAAGCAATCACTCATAATTGCAACCAAACAAGAATACATTTTTGAACATCTTAAGCTTTATTCACAATTTCCATAGGCCACATGCTTAAAGAAACCCAACACTTTTCACAAAGGATATATCATTTACATGCACCATTTGGATTATACTAATCACATCACAATATCCATCATCCATAGCTCATTACACCACATAAGCATAAACACATAACCACACACTCATAAACTCATCTCATTATACTATTTTCTTATTCTTAAGCAAACTAATAAACAAACCACATTAGTTTTCCAAAACGTCAATAGTACATTTCATAGCACTCTACCATCATCGATTTGCATTCAAGCATAATAAAAAACAAGCTCATTCAACTTTCAAGAAATCTGCATAAGGACCATTCAAGCATACAATTATTTTAATACACATTTCCACTATCATATCAACAAATGAATATTTAGATCATAGGTTTAACGTAAACACGGCTAACGCTACAAATTGTAAGTGTTAGAGTGCACTTACCTCGAATCCCGTAAAGCTTGCTTTCCTAGCGACATTTCAATTCCATTCCACATTCTAATTCCTAAAATATATTTCACGCATATCAAATTTCATTCTCATTAAAAATCAATAATCAACTTCTTTTAAGTTAATACATTTTTAAGTTTCTTAGCCTTCCAATTTCATTTCCAAATCTCTTGGTTCTCGTGTTTCATTTACCGCTTCACTTTTATATATTTAAATTTATATATATTTACAAAAGACAAATTATAATTGTACCTTGCAATACACACATTTCAACTCAATCATCTCGTATTTCTAACGATTTTTCACTTAATTCACTAAGATACTATAATTCTCAATTTACCTCTTAAAATTCTTGCTTCACCAAATAGTTCCCATTAAAATGAACCCGACCATAACCCATTCTTAATCAAATCTCAACAATCAACTCTTAACATTTTAGTGTTCTAATTAGAAAGACAACGACATAAATTCCTCTAAAATTATAATCTTCCCACATGTAAGTTTCCTATTCAGAACAATTACAATTCCTAAAACATCCATAAATTTTCTGACACCAAATCTCAGTCTATCAATTCATTATCAAAATGATAAAAATTCCCAACAAGATTTTAATTTTAAAAAACCAAATAATACAACCCCAATATTAAAAAACCATATTTCTCTTAACACCCACCTCACCAAACAATAATTCCATATGCAGTCAGCTACCTTTTCGTACTTTAATCCATGTTTCCTTTCAAAATAAAGAGCCAACACCACCGTGCTAGCTTAGAGAGCAAAGAATTAATTTGGGTTTCTACGAAAAATGCCATAAAAGTCACATTTGACAACAAATAAGTTCATGTAAGAAATTTGAAAGGGAACCTACTCATTTTTAGGGAGGAATGGTCGGTGGCAGCACCTTGATTGGAGAACGACTGGTGGTGGTTGTGCGGCGTGGTGCGGCTGGGCTCGGGTCGTGCATTCGGCCACGACAGAGCACGACGAGCCTCTTCCAGTCGTGTGGTGTTCGGGGAAAGGTGGGAAGGCACATAACTTGTCCATGCAACGGCCAAGAAGGTGCAAGGCTGTGTACGGAGGAGAGGTGGTGGCGGTGTAAGTGAGGGAGAAAGATCATGGTGGCTAGAGGCTTGCGAGAGTGGAGGAAAAGAGAAGAGAGAAGGCTGGAGGAAAGGAGATGGCGAGTGGAAAGGAGGGGAAAAAGATGGGACTGGAGTGAGGGAGAGAAAGGATGATTGTGAAGGAGCCGAAGGGGGGCGGCTGCACATGTTTTTGGAGAGTAAGAGGAAAACTCATTAGGGTTATGCTCATTCATTCATCACAATTTAAATACCCTTGCACTTATATCTTTATTTCTTTTTGCCCAAATTAACTCTCTTTTTAAATTTTTGTAAATTTTTGTACATAAAAAAATCATATATTTATTTAATTAATTTAATTTAATTACTTATTAATTTAATTAATACCCATACAAAAAGAAAATTCTATTTCTTTCTATATTCCTCCATTTAAATTTAAAATTTAAATTTTTAAAACTTTTGAGGTGTTACAGTGTTAGCCAGTAATTCAGAGATGAGCACGACCTCGTGTCCATTGAGCACGACTCGCACTGACAAGAGATTCTCCTGTACTTCATTTTAACAGCAAACAGTTCATCACTTACTAAGTATTTTTATATACTAACCCCTGTTTGATTGTTTACTGTTGTGTAGATCGTAGGTAGCTGCCATTTGGACTATAGATTGCTGTGATCGGAGTTGAGCGATACTGTCCAAGGTTGAGCTCCAGGTTTTGTGTTCTTTCAGATTTTGTATTTGGATCTTGTTTTATACATTTGTACATATATGTATATACATGCCATGTTGGGTTTTGGATTTTGTTTTCAAACCTAAATTACAGCATCCACGATTTTATGTTTATTGAAATTAAAGTGGGCCAAATTTTATAAATGGCATGCATCTTATTTTCTCTCTCCTTTATGTTTTATTATATTATTTTACAAAAATATTAGATATTCTGATAAATGAGTTTTAAAATTTGGGCCTCACATAATGTGAGACTGAGTAATTCTAAGCACATTGGAACCTGTTTGCACAATAAAGAATGAAAATGGTAATGTGAGACTAAGTAATTCTAAGTGCATATACCTCGAATGATAAAGTATCATGTGAGATTGAGTAATTATAAGCACATCGATACTGGTTGATCAACGAGAGATAAAGGGGCAATGTGAGACTGAATAATTCTAAGCACATGTGCCCTGAATAAAAGGCATTATACGAGACTGAGTAATTCTAAGTGTATGGACACTAGTTGAACAACCAAAGAAAAGAGAGAGAGGATCCTCTAAACGTGGGAATACATGATATTGAGAAATAAGGAGAGAGACAAGTCATTTACATGAATAATATGCATAAAATATACCTGTGTTTAAATTGTGATGAATGAATGAGCATTTAGTGTATAATGTTATTGTGTGGGTTATGAATGATAATTTGTGATGTGAAATGTGAATTTTGATGAATTAGGTTTTCGTATAGATATGGTAGGGTGAGTTCTTGTTTCGTTGTGAATGCCAATGAGAAATGTGTATGTGCGATGGTTAAGTGTTTGTTTATGGTTGATTGGGTCAAGTTACTGAGAATAGTTGGAAAACATAAGAGAGGCTGGGAAACGGGTATTGGACTATCTGTTCCACTTCCAACATTTTCAGGGAAGTTCATAACGATTTTTTGAACGGTTTGTGTAAACCATTCTTAAAATCGTTCTAATTTCAGAGATTGGTCAAAGGCCAAAATGGGATACGAAATGGTTTACCCAAACCGTTTACAAAACTGTTCCACCTTCAGAATCAAAATGAATATAACAGAATGGGGAGGAGAATGGTTTGCCCCAACTGTTTCCTCGACCATTCCCATATAATGAACAATATAATTTTACCCTAAATCGTCTTAGAGTTAGCACATGCCCAAGCCAAGTTAGGGACTTAACAGTGAACATTCGTGAACTAAATAGCACTATAGCAAACCTGATTAATCGCCCCAAATAATGATACTAGGGTTTAGGAGAAATGAGTAAAATACTCCGTGAATGAAGAATCATAACCGAACTAGAAAGATAGGACACAAAATGAATGAATGAGTGTTTTAGACTTTATATGGTTAGGTAAGTGACAAGAGGGATATATGCTTACTGAGTTATGTACTCATGCTTTCTATGGTTGTGTTTGTGTGTACAGACTGGGGAGGCTGCTGTGTAGACTGTTTCCACTCTAAGCTATTTTTGGAGATTCTTGTGACTATTGTTGTGATGTCAGGGAATTCATCCAGTCTTTCTTTACTACAAAAGTATTTTGTAAACATGTTACCTCACCGTATTGTTTGATACCCGTTGTGTAGGGCTTTTCCCCAAGGCACTAAGTTTTGGTTATGTTTTATGAAACAAGGTTTTCCTTACGATTTTGTCTTTCATTTTCCTTTTAATTAACGCTAGAGGTTTTTTTTCTACAAGCTAGTGTCCACATATAATATTTAGTTTTAAAATTCATTGTGTTTCAAATAAAAATAAAAAAATATATGACAAGGAAAAATGATTAGATAAACTAGCACTTAAAGCAAAAGGGGTTTTAAAAATTGAGCATCACAAGGGAATTTAGAAATTACCTGGGTCCTTCAATTTCTTTGGCAATTTACTGTTGACTATATTAGAGATCTCCTCATTCAAAATCAATTTATTGAGCTCTGCCAATGCGCTCTCACTTGATGATTGTTCCTCATTGCTTTATGTATTTTTGGATATGTGCACCATAGATTTTAAAGGAGGTGAGTCAACTAATCATTGATTTGGTGTATTATTAATCTCACCACACTATCTGCTAGTTGCTCTCTGTGTAAGCTTAGCTGGATAGGGAAAGCAAGACTTATATTCTCTAAGTACCACTAGTTTTTTTAGAGCTTCACAATGTCGTTTTGGTGTTCTAACACTACACGCATCATCCACGACCTCTTACAAATAAACTGCATTCACAATAGTCAAGGAACCATGCGCACTTTCTGACATTAGTTTTGCCAACTAATCAACTTGATTTTCTAAATTATGCAATACAACTGATTGATAATTTAGCCTTACTTTCTAACTGTGTAAATTTTTTTTAGGCTTGCACAAAGTTGGTCAGTAAATCCTCCAGTCTGGATACTCTATCTCCCAATTGCTATTGGAATCCTGGTGGTTAGGTTTGATGATTCAGGTCTGACCACCTCAAGAGAAATTATGATGTTTTGCCTATCCTTGATTATAAGTATTCCTATATGGGTTATTTTTCATTCTCTAAATGTTGCATTTTCCCATAAAGTTAATACTCTCTACACATTATTGACTATTGTGGCCTCCTCTGTATAGCTCACACTGGGATACCTCGTTAACCTGTTAAGTTACTGACAACCCATCAATCATTTTGCTCAAAATTTTAGCTTACACAGTAAGAGTTTTCACCATATTATGTCATTCATCCTAGCTAGTTTGGATAATTTTTATCTGGATGAATTACATTGGTAGTTGTTCAACGTCATCTCCTCAATCAGCTCTTGTGTAGTTTCCAGTATTTTGTTATCCAGTGTACCTCATGTTATTACATCTATCATCTGTCTGGAATTCACACTTAATCCATTGTAAAAATTTTGTGCTGACATCTAGACAAGGAAACCATGGTGTAGACACTTTCTCAATCACTCCTACGTGTCATATAATAATTCTCCACCTTGTTGCACAAATGAGGAGAAATCATTCCTCATTTTTTCAGTCTTAGCTGGTGGAAAATATTTCTGTAGAAACTTCTCAGCTAACTAAATCCACGTAATGATGGAGTGTTAAAGAAGAGATTGTAACCACAACTTAGCTTTATTTGGTAATGTAAATGAAAATAATATTATATTTATAGCATCATCTGTTACTCTATTCATCTTGAACATGTCACATTTGTTGAGGAAACTGCCTTTGTTTGCGTTCAATCCTCATCATATAATGCATCTAAATGTACATTCAACAACAACAACTATATCAGATTCAACTTAATCTTAAAGTTATTTGCAACTAGTGTAGGATAAATAATGCTAGAATATGCTCCATTCAGACTGGGCCTAGCATAATTTGACATGGTCTAGTAAGAAAATTTGGTTCTACTGAAAAAATTGGTTCATTGGAAAATACAGATTCTCTTCTGCCATTGCTATTCTTATATTCAATTCTTCTCTTGCCCCTTATTGTGTTCTATTTTGTAACCATGCTTGAAAATTCTATTCAATCTCTGTGTTAAAATAAACTATTACTGTTGAATTTGTTCTGGTCATAAACAACTTGTTGCTTGCAAGGAACTAAAACAACAAGCCAATGCAGTTCTCGTAAAGAAAGTAAAACAACAAATAAAAAGAATAAAAGAATATGAAACAAATAATTAAAACAAAAGAGAAAAAGGAAAAATATAGTAACAAAATGTGAAAATGAAAACCAACTTACAAAAGAAAATGGGTAAATTAATAACTCCTAGTTTAGACTAATATCTAGTCCCCAATAGTGGCACCAAAAACTTGATGGCAGATCTACCTATGCTAATAGGCAAGTGTGTCTATCACTACAATGTTCAGCTTTAAAAGCTCCTAGTGTTGATTTACAAGGACTAAGTACTAACTACTTACTATGTAACGTCTTAAAATTTTGACATAATTTAAACTTTTAAATAAATATATGAAAATGGGAATAAATTTTTTGCGAAATGTTTAAATAAAATTTGGAATGAAATTTCGGTGTAAGGAGAGTGAGGATACATTTATGGAATTATAAGTTAGGAAATAATAAGAATCAAAATTGGTGGAACTGAGCGTAAAAGAAGTTTACGAAGTGAACCGTCCAACCAAATATCCTTTATAAGCTTAACTCATCTCTTCTTTCCATACATACACCTATCTCCCTACACTTTTCGTCTCCAAACTCTCTTTAAAGCTAAAAACTCTAATCATAATTTTTCCTTGTGAAACCCTAGTGTTCGAGAGTTCCAAAATTGGTCTGTGATCAAATCTCAGTAAGTCTTCTTACTTTATTTTTTGTCAATCCTAAAATTCTACTTAACCCTAGCTTTCCAACCACATATCTTTTTCGTTTGAGCTCCGAATTGAGCTAACGATAGCTTGTTAGAAAGATTAGGATGTCTACTATCTTTTCCTAACAATTTTTGTTGGTAAATCATAGTTTAGGTGCCTTGAATTCCTTCTAGAAGAGAAACCCTGAGAGGTGACGAATTTGGGTTTTTCGTGCCTAGAGTTTTTCTGTGTGTCGTTGCTTAGGTAAGCTTCTTTGGTATTCATTGATATTTTTTATGTGTCAATTTAATTGGGTGTTAAGTGGTGAGAGAGATGGAAGTAATAATAGGAAAATGTCTAGGGTTTGAGAGAGGAAATCGAGAGTAAGGATGTTTCGAACATAGTGGAGCGTAAAAAATGTTTCAATCGACTTAAACAAACTTATTGGAATGATTAAACATTAATGAAGGTTGGTGTAAGTAGATGAATAATTAAATATATTAGTTTGGAAGAACATAAATGAGGTTTAAAATAACATTAATGGTGAGGAGAGAGAAAGAAAGAGAGTGAATTATATAACACATATGCATACGATAATCACTAGTCTTTCACGTTGCATAGTTATATACATATGAAATTGATATGAGTTCATAATGTATATAATAAGAAAGTTGAATCACGGTGAGGGGAGTTCCCAACCGAGCCGTTAGGCGATTCTTGTAAGGTAAGCAATATGAATGCAGTTTCCCTTGTTTTGTATGCTCCTTGTTTGCAAAGTGTTTGGATTAATTGATACATAATGTGATGATGATGTGTGTTGCTTGTATGGTTGGTTGAGATATACCTAATGCAATGATTAGGTATGTGGTCTATATGGTTGATGATGCAGTGGACTATGTGTGACATTTGTATAATTGATTGTAATATTGAGCGATGATGTTGTGTATTTGCTTGGATGTTGGTTATAATTAGTTATGTTTGTAGTGCGTGTGGAGGAGAAAAATGGATGAGTTGATTACTTGTGTGCATATGTTCATTGGCTATGTTTCATGAATTGTTGAGAATTCTTGTGGTTGAATGCATCATGAGATGTATAACATGGCATGAACTAATATTGATAAATGATTTGGTTATGTGGATGTTGCATATGAAATTCATTCATATTGGACTTTTAGGAAGCAATAATGAAAGTAAAATGATGACTCTTAGTGAGTATAAATTGAGGGAGTGGTTATTGTAACATCTTGAAAATACGTATAAATACAGTAAAAATACGTAAAAAAAATACGTATAAATTTTTCGCGATAAGGAAAATAAATAATTGTTAAGAATTAAATAAAGGAGAGCTTGTGATAATTATATTTAGGTTATGAATTTCAAGAATTTCGAAATCTGAATTTTATTTTGAGTCGGGGTCAAATAAATTACGAAACAAAATGGACTCAATGCGAAAAGGAATATTTCCTTTCCACCAAAATCTCCCACTTACCCAACCACATCACTCCACCATCCTAAAATTAGGCAAACCCATCCCCACCATTATTTTCTTCTTCATTCTCTTCCTCTCTCAACCGTTTCTCTCTTTCTCCCTCTCTCAAATTCTCCAAAAACTAAAGAACCATCAATTCCTAGCTAAAATTCTGGATTTGGATCTTAGGAAAATCAGTTGGAGCTTTCATTTTGGTAAGCTTTCTTGAATTATTTTTGAATTCCCGTTTTTGGTTTAAGCTAGATTTGAAACCTTCATAACTTGGTCATTTTAGCTCCAAATTGAGTGAAATTAGGTTTGTTGGAAAGCTTAGTATGTGTACTAAGCACTGGTAACAAGTTTTGAGGATAGTTTGAGGTTTAGATACTTGAAAATTATGCCTAAAGCGGGTTAGTTGAGAATGACGAAAACTGGA
>CANYCX010385170.1:0-23449 GCA_948193385.1 Breynia disticha f. nivosa | reverse complement strand
TTACTATGTACCTGCAATGAGTAAGAACATTGTTTCAGTTTCAGACTTGGATAATGATAGTTTTACTTTTTTTATTGAAAATAACAATATGAGTATTCATCATGAAAATGTTTATTATGGAAAAGGATTCCATAATAACTATTTGTATGTCCTAGACTTATCAAGTCGTGAGGATGTTTATAGCGTAGAGAATAAGAAAACTAAGTCTGATGAACTTAATCTTTCTTACTTTTGGCATGGTTGTTTAGGACATGCAAGTGAGAAACACTTACAAAGACTCCATAAAGATGGAGCTCTTGGGTCTTTTGATTGGAAATCATTAGACACTTACGAATCGTGCATTTGCGGGAAAACAACAAAGCATCCTTTCAACAAGAAAGGAGAGAGAACTAGTGGACTATTGGACCTAATACATTCTGATGTATGTGGACCATTAAGTACACAAGCCAGACGTGGTTATAGCTACTTCATCACGTTCATTAATGATTATAGTCGGTATGGCTATATCTATCTAATGAAGCATAAATCAGAAACCTTTGAAAGGTTTAAGGATTTTAAGAATGAAGTAGAAAACCAGCTAGGTAGGCATATCAAAGCCATTCGATCTGATCGAGGTGGCGAGTATATGAGCCTAGAGTTTGACTAATATCTGTGAGATTGTATTATAGTACAGCAACTCACACTTTTGGGAACACTTAAGTTGAATGGTGTGTCTGAGAGGAGGAACCGAACCGTGTTAGACATGGTTAGGTCGATGATGAGTCAAACTGGTCTCCTGATATTATTTTGGGGTTATACCCTAGAGACTGCAACTTTTCTGCTGAACGGGTCTCCTACTAAAGCGGCTGAAAAGACACCATATGAGATATGGACTGTTCAAAAACCAAACTTATCTTTTCTAAGGATCTGGGGATGTGAAGCACATGTTAAAAGGTTAACATCAGACAAGCTTTTATCCAAGACAGATAAATGCTTATTTGTGGGTTATCCTAAAGAGATAAAAGGATATTATTTCTACAATCCTAGCAAGAACAAAGTATTTGTTGCTCGAACTATTGTGTTTCTAAAAAAAGAATTCGTTCTTAAAGGAAACAGTAGGAGTGGTGTACAACTCGAAGTTGTACAAGAGGATGTAAATGCACAAATTCCTGAATAGGATAGTGAGGAGATGGACTCAAATCCACAAGAAGTTGTGGAACAAGAGCCCATTACACAAGTACCTAGAAGATCAAGTAGGATGCATCAAGAACCCGATAGGTACAGGTTCATAGTGACTGACAAACAGGATATCACGATCGTTGATCATGATGAACCTGCTTCTTACCGAGTGGCCTTAGAAATTATTAATTCAGAAAAATGTCAAGAGGCCATGAAATCTGAGATGCAATCATGTATGATAATCAAGTTTGGGACTTGATTGATCCAACGAAAGGTGCTAAGGTAATTGAATGCAAATGGATTTTCAAAGAGAAGGCGGGAGGTATCTTCAAAGATAGGCTAGTGATAAAAGGTTTCAAACAAGTTCATGGTATCGACTATGATGAAACTTTCTCATCAGTAGCTATGCTCAAATCTATTAGGATATTATTTTCCATAGCTGCATATTTAGACTATGAGATATGGAAAATGGATGTCAAAACGACATTCCTGAATGGAAACCTTCTCGAGGATGTTTACATGAAACAACCTGAGGGATTTGTCGATCCAAAATATCCTAATAAGGTATGCAAGCTTAAGAGGTCCATTTATGGACTTAAGCAAACATCCCAAAGTTGGAATATTCATTTTGATGAACCATTAAGGAGTTTGGATTCATCAAGAACGATGATGAGCCTTGTGTATACCATAAGTTCAGTGGGAGCGTAGGATTGTTCCTTGTATTATATGTCGATGACATCCTACTTATTGGAAACGACGTATCAGCATTGCAACAAGTGAAGCGATGGTTGAACACGTGTTTCTCAATGAAAGACTTAGGGGAAGCCGAGGTTATACTTGGTATAAGGATCTATAAAGATAGATCGTGGCATCTCTTGGGATCAAGTCAAGAAAAGTACATAGATAAGATACTGAGGCAGTTTAGTATGGAACAATCCAAGAAGGGATTGTTGCCCTTACAATAAGGGGTAGTTCTCTCTAAGAAGGATTGCCCATCCTCTAGAGAAGAGAGAGAAAGTATGAATAGAATCCCATATGCGTCAGCTATAGGATCTATTATGTATGTTATGTTATGTGCTAGGCCGGATGTTGCTTATGCAGTAAGTATAACTAGTAGGTTCTAGCAGGATCCTGGAGAGATCCACTGGTCTGCAGTTAAGACAATTCTTAAGGACCTGAGAAGGATGAAAGATTTGTTCTTAGTGTATGGAGGTCAAAAGGAGCTAAGTGTTACAGGATACACTAATCTTATGACCCTGACAAGCAAAGACTATTCAAGAGTACAATTGGGATACATATTCATGTTGAATGGAGGTGCTGTCAGCTATAGGAGCTCTAAACAGAGTGGCAGATTCAACAACAGAAGCTGAGTATATAGCAGCGTCTGAGGCAGCTAAGGAAGCTGTTTGGATCAAAATGTTTATTTTAGGACTAGGAGTCATCCCATCTATCCTAAATCCTTTGGAAATTTTGTGTGATAATAATGGGGCTATAGCACAGGCCAAGGAGCCCCGAAATCATCACCGATCCAAACACATACTCAAGAAGTTCCATCTGATTCAAGAGATCATCGATAGAGGAGATGTGAAGATGATCAAGGTTCCAGGTGAAGAGAATGTTGTAGATCCCCTGACCAAGCAACTGGCAGGTCCAAAACATGAGCGTCATGTTAGGTCTTTTGGTCTTAGGGTTATGTCTAATTGGGACTAGTGCTAGTGGGAGAGTATTAGTGTAACCCCTAGCCCAATCCATTGTCTGTAACTTTTGTTATTTAATTAATAAAATTATGAGGCATTATTTTATCATATCATGTATTGACCTATGGTATATGTTTGATAAAATAACCAAGAATGTTAATTAAGCGCTTGAGGTATCAAGGTTGAGGACCTTGATAGTAAAACCTGGAAGTTTTGAGATTAACATTCTAAATGTCCCTAGTCACTTGTTTCTATGGGAATAGAAATGAATTAAGACTAGTATGTACTTTGTAGATGATCATGTTCTACGAGTCATAGATATTCGAGATGTCTAGAAAAGTTCATAAGTATAATGTAGAGCATTATACTTGGAGAGGGATCACTATTTGAAATGTCAAATATTATTCTTAGACTGAAAATCACTGTGTTTCTTATTGTGATTTTTAGTGTACTTTGACATACGCCTAATGTGGCCATAAAAGGTTGAAAAGTATGGGTATGATTGGGTATGCTACGAATCATAATTAAGGGCAGGAGTAAAGTGAAGGGATTGACCCTCTCTATGAGAGATGATATCACTGGTCGCTTGATAGACAAGATTGGGAAGAGTGTGGCTGCACCCGAATGAAATAATTAAGTCATTTATTCGAACTTAACAATTTTTTCATAGAGATCAAGAAAAGTGATTAAGCACTAATTAAGGGTGTTAGCGACATGCCTTATGCTAAATCAAGATAACGAGGTCAAGGGATTTATTTGAATTATAGTAGGGTTGTTGACACCGCTCGTCAGCTATTTAATTTAGGGTGATCATAGTTTCTTACTAGAGACCGCCTATGATTTATGAGTTATTAAACTCATTGTCTTTATTAAATTGTCCTACAGATCGCACATGGATGGCGAATACCTAAAAGGGTAAAATCAGTATTTCACCTTAGGTCAAAATCCGGCTATTAGGCCGAATTGGGCATTTGGGTCAATTTTGGTAATTAGGCCCAACATGGATGAGAAATAATATTTCTTACATGATTTTAAGACAAAGATTATTTATTAAATATGATGTCTTAAGCGAAATATGTATGAAATAAAGAGAGAGAAAATTTAGGAAGTATATCTTATATTAAGACATATTTATGTAAGATAATTAAAAGAATAAAATCACTTAATTATCTACATATGATACACGGCAATGAGGGAGAATTTTAAAAGAGATTTTAAATTTGAAAAGGGCTTATGTAAATCCTAAAAGATTAGGATTGCTATGTGAAATTTAAAAGAGGAATTCAAATTTTCAAAAAAAGCCTTATTAAAGTCTAAAACGCTTGCCTATAAAAGGATGAGAAACCTAGTCATAAAAACACAACACATAGCCATCCCTCATACACTCCCCATTGCCATAGCTTCCACCTAAATTCTAAGAGAGATTTAAGGTTTTCTTAGAGGAGAGAAGTGAGATTTAGGGCTGGTAGTTAGTGATAATCAACGTGGTGCCTTTTATCTTACAGTTTTCTCATCCGAATTGACCAAGAACAGGTGAATCGATTTTCCCTTTCTTGCTAGTACACTTAGTCGTTAATCTGTGTGTTATTGCTGTAGAGAAACCACATCTGGGGTTTATACTCGGTGTCATAAAGGTCGCTTTAGTGTATTCTAAAGTGGTAGTTACTGTTCTTGGACAAGAAGCTTACGGTTTTGAAGGAGAAAGAAAAAGGTACGATTTTTTTTGCAAGATTCGATCTTTATGTAAACATAGAGTAAACCAATTGCAAACTACATGTTTTAAGTCGATTTTATGTTGATCATTGGTTGTTCTTGCGTGATTTTATTGTTTTATTCCGCTGCCAATTATTTTGATTCACATAGGAAACCCAACAAATTACTACATGACTGTGACAAAAGTTGGAATAAGAAATTATGAAGCCATAAGAAAGTAAGAACGGATTTTGCTTAAATGTATAATTAAAGTCTTGGTTGCTAAATTGTATAAGCAAATGAATTGAAGGTGTTAAAACATGTGTCTTTAATTAGCCTTGATTGATATGGTAGTGCTTGCATGAAGTATTGAAATTTGTGAAATCTAGATTAAGATGCTATGAAGTATGTTTAACATGTTATGAGACGAATTGAAAATGTGTCCATGTTGTGGCATGATTTGGATCTATGGGTTCGTAGAGGGATTTTGGATGACACATGTGTATGTGGATCTAATGATGAGCTTATGTTGTATAATATGAAAGGAATGGCCGTAAATCATGTGAAGAATGCATGTGGGCATGAGTATATTGTTTACCTTTTTCATGAAAAAGAATAATGAATTGCGCTATACCCTCGTAAATGCATGAAACCTTGTTGGTGGGTTGAGTATGCTTTCATACCATGTACAATATTGAGTGTTGCACGTGTATGATTATGTTTGAGATTGTATGAATCAATTGATTATGGATTGAATTGATTCATCATTAAGAATAAGTTTGAATGATGCAATATATGCTTGCGAATTTGTTGTCGAGTGGATTGGTAAAGATGAGGAAATAACTTTGAAATGTGAAAATGCTATACTTAGTGTTTTCAATTTGTATGATAATTAGGCACGGTGATTGACATTGTTGCTTGTATAAAATATGAGAATGATGCTATATGATTTACGGTTGAGTGAGTTAATGAGAGTTTGGAATAAAGAGGACACAACTACCTTATGATCATAATGTGACCAAACCAATTAAGAATGATATTGTGTGCGGCAAATGAATTGCCTAAATGAGATGTGAGAACTTGGGAGAAAACCTAAGTAACTAGCGAGTGTATGAGTGTTTTCCCACGAATTGGGAGAATGGTCTAGAGTGAGTGTGGATTGAAATCCGCATAAAAATTTAAAAGAGTGAATTTGACGGACCAAAAGACCGGTTAAGTATTGTATGAGTGGAAAAATAAATTAAAAATCGAGAACGTAGATAAGGAAGTAACACCAAAGCGAAGGAATCAATAGGGAACACATGAGAAAAAATACAAAGAAAGAAAATTATTATAAGTAATCACTTATTGATGATATTGGGAGACTATGGTAATATATATTTGAGGATTTGATTGCGGAGAGTGACCATTGAGGATTGTTATCGCTCGTTCTTCCTCTTGAACGTAGTGCCAGAGTTGTACATGGTATGAGGAAGTGAGTTCTTTGGCTTCCTACATAGTTTCTTAACCAAAGGTAGGGCATTTCTTGCATGTCTCAAAAAAGCTTGCATTTGTTGCATTCCTTCTTATGCGTACGCAAAATATTGTTCTTGTTTACCTACCTAGGGCTGACATTACCTGATAGATGGGAGATCGCGAGCATAGACATATATGTGAGAGAGTTAAAGAGAGAGAGTTTTAGAGCATTTAAAATAGAGCAATTGTAATAATGAGATGTAAATATCAGATTGGAAAGTATAAACTTGATCTGAGAATGCTTTGAGTAATTGTCTATTGAGAGAAGAAGAGTTTCATTGGATGCACGATGGTGCTAGAATTAACGAGGTGAAAGGTGATGTGCCAAGTGCATATCACGAGGAAATAAGCATAAGGAATACACTAAAGTGGAGCTTATGGCAAGATCACTAAGTGTTAAAGGTGGAAATTGAATTGCAAAGGGGTGTTGGGGTGCTCATTGGAGTACTCGATGAATGGGGATGACCTTAAGGTTATGATGTGGTTGTGCGAGTAGACAGTAATCTGACTAAGCATCGATGAGAGATTGAGAGTGGTTGCAATGACAAGTCAGAAGAACTTAAGACAAGTTTAAGCTGATTGTTGCCTAGATAGATGTTTGGCACTGGGTGTAAAAGATAATGAAATAGAGACTTATGGAGTGAAAGTTAAGGTTGGGATTCATGATAAAAATATGATGTGTTAAAGGCATATTTCCTAAAAGTGAGAGATAGGAGAATGTCGAAAACTTATGAGCATAGAAATGCCCCTAAGTGAGAAGTCACGAGTGGAGTGTTTGAACGTTAAAGTGTAATTGAACATAAGGCTTTGCCTTTGTTACCTATGTGAGCATGAAGTGTGGTGTTGAAAACTGTATGGATAAAGGTGAGTGCGAAAAAGAGACCAAACTTATGGATTAAATGAGTAATTTCATTAAGGCATGTGTATGATGAAATGTTTGATTGAATGATGGGAAAAAGAAGATAGATGAAGGGTAAGCAAGAGGTGAACATGAGTGTGAGCCTTTGGTTGCTGAATTGATGATTTGGGTTGGTTTACTTGTTATGGTTGATTGTATAAATTGCTGTGTGAATTAAGGTGTCAATGTGTCTATGGTGAAGAATACTTTGAGCATGAATGTGATATGTTAATATTGATGCTGTTATGAGGTTGTGTGTGTAGGGTAAGATGAATTGGACTAAATCCTTAATTTTCATCCTATATGAAAGCGAGATAAAATGTAAGAATGTGACCTTGCTTGCATGTATGTGTGTTCCTCATGGTTTGTTAAAAGCCTAAGAGTTTAAGTTAGAATGTGTGAGCTTAAGTAAGCTAAGTTGGTTTGGAAACCTAACTTGCTTCAAATTTCGAGGAAGAAATTTCTTAAGTGGGGAGAGCTGTAACGCCCCGAAAAATAACCATTTGATTTGTTGGAAAAATGTCTAAATTAAGTTATATTAATGCTTAATGTAAGTTGCAAGTATGTATACATAAGGATATATAGGCTGGGTATTGAAAGAGAGTTGAAACCACAAAGTAGTGCTGGAAAATACAAAATAATGTATGTTTACGTACACATAAACATACATTATTCTTGAGCAGGATGAATAACGCATCTTTATTGGGAGAATAACGTATGTCATTCTTCCCTGTTTGCCCAGAATTGCATTTCAACTAACGTACATTAATTGCAAAATAAACATACGTTATCAGGTTCTGAACATGTCATTAAATAGGAAGAACACTTCTCATTTCATGGAAAAACATTCCCAAACACCTCCAAACATCTTCTCAACTCTCAAAGACCAATCCAAGGCCTCCCAAACACCAAAACAACCTACTAACTTGTGGATTGTAAGGGATTAACAACGAATCGATTCGTCCAACTGAATCCCTCCAGATTAGGGCTTTTGAGAGAGAGAGGAGAAAGGTAGAATCCTTGATTCTAAGCTGAAATGCGTAGGAAATTATGTGCATTTGGTATTTTGTTGGATTTTCATAGTAGTTCATGATTCCATAAGTAATTAACAGAAAAACGACAGATTTCGAGAGATTGATGATTTTAGGGTTATGGGAGAATTTCGGGATTTTGAGGAATTAGTTAGGTAAATGAGAAATTAAGTGTAGAATAATGTCTATAACATGAAATGTGTTACAATTTGTGTAGGATGCGACAAACGAAACCTGAATCGGGGATTTGTGCCGAATCGAGTCCGCAGGAATGCGAGGTAAGTGTTCTTGGACGCTTACGAATGTATGCTTGCGTTTGAATGGATAATTTTGTGTGATAAATGTTGTCTTTTGATGAATTGGTAATGAAATTAAGTTAAATGAAAGCTTTGAATTGTATATGCCTTTATGTGTTTTCCTTGGAATGGTTATGGATTGTTTGGGAAGATGTGTGTGAGTTGTGTTTTGCATGCTTTAAATGCAATGTTGATGAATTATATGAGAAATTCGAGGTTACTTCATGTGAGTAACTTATGTGGTATGCTAAGTGATGGTTTATGATGAAATGGTTTTACGGATGCTTTATATATGGATGTTGGATTGAGATATTTGGAAATGGTGCTTGTGGATGTATGTTTTCTTTATGAAAATGTTGAATGATCATAAGTATGAAGCTTATGATGAATTGTGTATGGTATGTGTGACTATGTATTGTGAATACTATATTGATATGAGCTCAAGCTTGGTTTGTGGTATGGTATGGTGTGGCTTTCTTGCCATGAATTGGCATCTTATGGATGATATGATGAAATATGTTTGTTATCATGTGCACGTTGCGAATGTTCCTTATTGGTTATATGATGAACTCTTTTGAGTTGCAAATGTTGTATGTTGTTTATGCCACGAGTTGGCTGCTTTGAGCATGTTGGCTCGTATTATGATATGGATGATTTGTGGAACCTTCATGTGCATGTGTTATTGTGGAATTTGAGATGAAATGCATGGAGTTGCATTCATACATACCATTGTGGTGTTGGCATGAGCACGTTGTATGTTCATGCATTGAGATAAAAAGGAGTTTATGGCTGACATTGTGAAAAGGGAAGGCGTGTGTTGTTCCTCCACATGAAAAAAAGGGGAATTAGCCCAAGATTTGTCTCTTGGTGTTATGTTTGTGTCGAGCGAGAGCTCGATGCCGGGCAAGGCCTGAAGAATGATATGATAAAAGGGAAGGCGAGATGTTCTTCCCCAGAAGGCGAGATGTTCTTCCATGTGATAAAATAGGGGAAATACCCAATTGTGATTTTATGCCGGGTAAGAGCTCGATGTCGGGCTAGGCCCGATGAAAAGGGGCTAGTGCCCACAGTAGTAGAGATTGAGTGGAGTCTCTCTCTTACGAAGTTTAAGGCTCCAGAGCACAACATATGTATGTGAAAATGCATTTGCATTGCATTTGCATTCATTATGCATACATGTTATTGGTTTTATGGAAAATGAATGTGTGTTTATTATGGTTATGATATGAGCATAATTTGTGATTGGATGATAAGTGCTCTTAGATGAGCTTTTTGGAACGAGCTTGTGTTATATTTGTTTATGTGAAATTGTATGTGTATGGAGATTGATGTTGAGTGTTTATGAAATGATGATAATGAGGTGATTATTTTTTGAGTAAAAAGGAGTACGAGTTATGTGTAATGTGATGTTTATGTTTTTAAAAGAAAATGATGTGTGTTATGGTGGTTGAATGTTAAAATGGTATAGCTTAATGGTGTTGTGGTTAGGTTGAATTGCATTTGTGTAGCGGAAAGTATGAGTTGTATGAAATGGGCTATACTTTGTAGTTTAGTTGTGAATTGATGGTAACTGGTTAAGAATGATAATGGAAAGGAAATGATGAATGCATGATGATTTAGTGTATGGTTGTGTTGTGATTGGATTGATTAATTAAGGATGTTGTGTGTGTGACTTTAAGATGTATAAAATGGTTGATTAGGAGGCTAGTAAGATTGGTTTGGTATGCCTTAAACTTGTATGAAAAGGGTAAGTCTCTGATGGAATTGAAAAGTGGACAGATTGGTTCTGAAGTGCATTAACGTACGTTATTTTGGTAAATAACGTACGTTAATGGCAATAACATATGTTACACTTGGTGAAACATACATTATTCTTATCCTAGAGATGTAAGATTATGATGATGAATAGCATACGTTAGTGGCTAGGTAAACATACGTTAATATAGTCCAGAAACCTAGTTTTAGCCCGAATAACGTACTAATGATTATCTGAAGTAAGGTAATGGGTTAGGATGATTCCTTAACACATAAAACACCTAAAAGAATTGTTGTGGGATGGCTACGAAGAGCCCTTAGGGAACTTATGTGCGAATACGACTTTGTGCTCCACACGTGCACCCGTGTTGGCCGAAGGTTCCCCTGCACCCCATCTTAATAACACTAGGGGTCACTTACTGAGTATATTTATATACTCACCCGTGTTTTGCTGTTGAATGTTTGCAGAGTGACAGGTATTAGAGACGGGACTATGTGATCGGCGAGGCTAAGTGGTGCGATACTGAAGGTCGAGCTCCTAATTGGGTTTTGTGTATGATTGTATATCTATACTTACATTAGTATAAATGTGATTTATAAACATATCATATTAAATGTTTTCTATTGCTTCCACATTTCAGACGCTATTTTCGTGTATGACCAACATTGGTCTTTGTGAAATGATTTGTAAACTTTATTCCTAATGGCTTTCTCTCTCATGCCTAAGTGTTTTAAAAATAAAAAAAATATGGTGAAAATGCAAGGTTTATTCAAAAATAATTGTTTCTAAAATTGGGGTTCACATATAGGCTTAATTATTTGACTAATTAAAAATCCAACTAAATGACCTTAAGAAAATATCAAAAATAACCTATCAATTAAATCTTTGTGTGCGATTCTATAAGTGCATTCAAAGTTGACAATTGAAAATAAAATTTCTAGAGGTCATATATGCACTATGCCAGGTCATTATAACAATCCAATCTAAATGAAAATACAATTGACATTTAGTAATCTAATGCAATCTTACATAGTTTTATATCCTTAAATATCAGAAATAACAAAAGTCATGAGCCAAGTTATTCTTATGTATTCTAATTTGTTTCTTGATATTCTAGTGACATTGAACTCTCAGATAAATAATAGAACATATTATTTCATTTAGGTACAACCATATACTTCTTAGTTCATTGATCAAGTTGCTGGTGTGATATTTTTCTCTATCATATGCAGGGGTAATCCTTTATTTCTTTCATACTTTATAACATGGACTAGTGCATACCCAATTATACTCATAATTGTCATTCTGTTATGGACACGTTTCTAAGAACTCTGATATAAGATTTGCATATGTGAATCACTTGTGACTCAATACCATGTAGTGTTATCATTGTGCAAATTTAATCTATATATCATATCTTAAACGTGTATTTATAATCTCTAACAAACATTCAATATCCTCTTGTTTTGTAGGATTGAACCCACCAAGTCAAAAAGAGCATGCTAGTCTTAATTCACTAACTATTTCAAAAGAAGTGACCGACTAGGGATGTTCTAAATAAAATCTTTTGCTTCAAGTTTCTACAGACATATATCTCACATATACCAGCTTAAGCTTTGAGATTTACATTGAATGTTATTCTATCAATCATTATGCGCATAAAATAAGAAAACATAGAAGAAATGCCCCATATTGTTTATAAAAAAAATGTACAATATACTGTGCTAGGGTAAATACTAGCATTATTAATTTAATATTTACATAAAATTGTCAATTTCAAAATTTGAATGTTTTATTAGGTTGAACTTGATTTTGGTGAGGCCGGTCGGATGACGTTACCTCGGTTTTTACATAATCTTTTTTTTTCTACTAAATTAAGACGTAAATTTTCGGCCATATTTGTCGTAAATTTCCATACGTTGACACTATTAATTTCCAACAAAATTTGTCACAAATAATTTTGTTCATAAAGAAAGTGTTTGCCTCAATTGAAATGGCGACAAACGTCGTCAATTCCTAACCACGCAAGTACAAACGAAGTTAGAAAATTAAATGAGTGTGTCAGGAATTTAACGTTGTTCCAAACGAAAAACAAATAAAAGTGCCCAAAATCTGAATTCTGAAAATCAAACGATTGCATTTTGAGAAAATTAGGACGATCTTTTCCCAAAGATCCTTGACTCAATGGATTCAAATCGTCAATTTGACAATTAATAAAATAAACAAGAAATGAGAAAACGATTAAAATCGAGAATTGCTAAGAAAATACGAAAATGTCACTGGTTACAATATGAAGCTAATTAGATGCTGTTTTTTCTCAGTGTTGAACCATGTCAAATAACAATAAAAACAAAATACTACAAGAAAATATGTAAAAATAAAGGTTGTCAATGCACAAAACAAGTTTGTCAATGGAAAAAAACAATAATAAAATACTGGAAGCATATTGCTGTTAGAGGATGTTGGTGATGACTCCCTTCTGCCGTTCAATTTTCCTAGATTTATAGAGCCTATGGCAGCAGCTACCTTCCTTTGGCAGAAAAAGACCTTCATTTGATAGAAAATTATTTCCCTTGGACATATATCAAATATTCCCCTAATTGATTTTATTTACCTTGCATAGCAAATCAAATATTTTTCTAAATATTTGATTTGTTTCCTTCTTGTCGAATTGATTCTATGATATTTTCTGCTAATTTATTCCAAAAGAAATAGGCCTTGTCCAGTTAATTCGGTACGCGGACCGGAATTATTTTTTGGTGTAAACAGAAAGTATTGCTACCACAAATTTATAAAGTATTATTTGATTTATCATTAGGATTTACAATATAATTTAAGCTTTATCAATGACGAAAATGGATTAAACCGGTATAGCTTCGAGGTTATTACTAGCATTATGTTGTTTTAGTTTGGGTTTGATTTAGCATGATACCATATAGCCAAATTGTAATATAACCAAAAAAAAAAAATATAGCCAAATTGTACAAGCCATGCTCACGTCAAGAATAAATAAGGAAGAACTTGCTTTCAGTTATACTTTAAGGCCATTTATTCAAATTCTTTACCCTATTCTTTAAGTTTTTTTATTCCTATCTTTTCCTTTTTTCTCTCGTCTCATCTATTAGTTTAGTCATCCCTAAGACTTGTAGTTGACTCAACATTTTGTTTTTAAGAGCTACGAATGTCTATTGCTACACCCCTTAGTTACTCCTAACAAAGCTTTCGAAACAGTAACTTCACAAGTGAAAGACCTGATTCTAGCTATCATGGATAGAATTGTTTCAATTAAAGGAGATGCCGAGAGTGATCTTCCAAGAAATATTTCAAATAAAAGAGAAGCCGAGTGGAAACAGCAGCAGGAAAGGTTCAAAAATCTAGTTTCGAAACCGATCCTAGTTCCTGGCTCTACCCGCGAAAAGAATGAAGTGATGGATCTTTCTCTGTTCGAGTGTGCAAAAAAAGGAAATGCCTCTGAGTTCATTGACGAACTTTACTACTACTCCAACTATTCTGAACAACAAGCTTCATCAATTATCTTGAACAACTTAACACCTTCCGGAAACTCACTGCTTCACGTGGCCGCTAGTAGTACTGTCAGAGCGGACATTGTGAAGCTTCTGCTTCTTGTTCCAAGTCTAATCAGCAGCACAAATTCCCAGGGGGATACTGCACTCCACGCCAGTGCTAGAGCGGGAAAAAATAATTCTACTCTAGCTCTCATTGAATACTTGCAGAAACACCCGGCGGATGATTTATTGAAGAAGAAGAACAACAAAGGTAACACGGCTTTGCACGAAGCAGTGATACAGAAGCATCGCGATGTGGCAGAAACTTTGATTAATGCCGATCCTATTGTTGCTTACATGAAGAACGGAGAAGGTAAGTCTCCCTTGTATCTGGCTGCACAGGATAATGACAGACATATGGTTCTTCTTATTCTGAAGGCTGTAGAAGGAGATGAGTATCCCACCAATAAATTGGAAGGAAAATCTCCTGCCCACGCCGCTCTGGAAAACCGAAATTTGGGTAATCACTATACTGGTTGTTGAGTTGTGTAGGTTGAATTCATTTTTAACTAATGGGACTAGCTAAGGGATTATTTGAGATTGCAGATATCCTAACAGACATGGCAAGTATTAAGCAAGATCTGATTCGTCACAAAGATGAGTTAAAGGAGGACATTCCACTCCATTTTGCCTCTAAAATGGGTTTCGAAGAAGGGGTTGAGCTACTGCTGGAAAAACACAGAGCTGGTGCGTTTGAAAGGAACAAGAAAGGGCATTATCCAATCCATGCAGCTTGCAGAAAGGGGCATGTTAATGTTGTGAACAGATTGCTTAGGGAGTGGCCTAATCCGATGGAATTACTCACCAGAAATGGCCAAAGTGTACTTCATGTTTCTGCTGAAAAGGGACGAGAAAATATGGTGGACCAATTGCTGAAAAATCCACAAGTGGGGAAGATAGTGAATGAGAAAGATGAGGATGGGAATACAGCTTTGCATTTGGCTGCAAAGCAAGGTCGCTCGTTGGCGCTCTTCACTTTGGTTAAGAACAAGAAGGTTGACTGGAAAATTCGGAACAATGATGATATGGCACCTTACCAAATTGTTGAACAAATAAGTAAGAAAATGGAGGGTGATGATAAGGTAGGTAAACGTTACACAAATTTTGTTCTGATTTTTTCATTTTCCAGTCCTATAAGTGTTTCAATCCTGATGAGAAGGTCGAAAAAGTAAAAAACACACAAATTTTCTGTAACTGATAATTTTTTTTTATCAAACAAACGAAGCCTAACTGTTGAGCTGAGTGTATGATATAGTTTTATATCTTCAATTATACATAATAGTTTAGTTTTGTTGGTACAGGACGAAAATGTTGATACATATGACGAAAGCAAAGATTACGAAATGAAGAAGAAAAATCAACTTCATCAATTGAACTATTATGAAGTGGTAAGGTCTTTTTTGTTAAATATATAAATATTTTTGTTTTTTTTAAATCCATTTTTAACGTACATTTAGATAGCTTTTGATTTTTCTTTTGAATTGTCAAGGATATCATAAATCACCTCAAATAACAAATTGTAGGAGAAATTGATGTTACAATAAAACTTACCCTTCTCAAACCTCTTTTTCTGATATTTTCTTAACTCATAAAATATTTGAAGAAAATCTTTAATAGTTTTGTAAACTAACATGCATACTTGACATTCCTTTCGCATGCTTCCATCTGTGGCTTTCTAAATGTTTCTCCTAAGAAGTGTATTTCATAAGTAACCTATTTCTAATCATAGGAACCACAAATTTCACTTAAAAATCAGGGTTCTTAGGTTGATTTGATACAAATAGGTTTTCTCATCGTGTTGAATTTCTAGCCTCAATCTATTTATGTTTATCAGTAGTACCATGGTAAACCCTATTTGTGAAACAATAGTAGTTGAAACTCAATCAAGTAAGATTTTGACAATCAAGGAAGCAAAACCTTCAAAATGTTATGTCCAATCTACCACAATATCATCTTTGATTGCCGTCATTGAGAACCGTCTCCAAACTTAGGGTTAAATCAGCTTGGGAAAAATTGGGGATTTTTGGTATTTTTGACTGACTCTTGTATGTTAGCAAGAGGATTTTAATATGTCATGAGAGAAGACAAATAAAATCGCGACATATTTTATCTTTGCTAAAATAGAAAGACAATTAATTGCAGAGAGAAAGAAGGAGCCATGAGTGTCTAGTGAAGGATCCAAATATTTTTTCAAAGAGAGCGACATTTAATTTAAAAAAAAATTAAAATACTAGTTAAAAATTATAAATTACAACTATAATTAATTAAACAAGTAACAACTTCTAGGATTTCATAGATCTGAGTAATGAAATTAGAAAGGAGAAGAATAGTTGAGAGAGAAATGAATAAACTCTCTGAATATGAGAGGAAAATTTTTATTCAGAATGAATTATTCAGACGTGTAGCATTAGATTATCAATTTATAGTAGATAGTGCCTTTACACTAATAAGATGTGTGCTGCTCTACTCACATAGTCAGTCAAAGCCACACATCATCACCTGCAATACACGTCGACAAAGTTGGACTTGTCAAAATCTCATAGCTACAACATACATACAGAAAACAACAAGCAACAAGTAATATATTTGCATAACCTCCTTGAGTTGAACCTAGGCACAGGTGCAACTTGGAAAGGATCTTGAGAAAAGAAGAAACTGGTAGACACTTGGTGAAGATGTCTGCCAAGTTATCTTCAGATGAAAAATGAGAGGGACAGAGGAAACCAGAACAAGTGTGATGCCGCACCAAGTAATAGTCAATCTCTATATGTTGGTTCTCTCATAAAAAAATAGGATTGTCATAAATGTAGATTGTTTTTTGACCATCGCACCATAAAGGAACATGTAATAAAGAGTGTTACTGCAAATCTCATAAAAGCTAAGAGAGCTAAAACAACTCACAAACCGCCAACCCCATACTACGATACTCAACTTCTGCTGAGGATCAAGAAATAGTCACTTACTTCTTGCATTTCTAGGATATAAGATTAATACCAAGGAACACACAACACCCCGACGCTGATTTACTGGAATTAGGCATTTAGCCCAATCTACATTAGAGTATGCAGCCAAATTAGAACCAGTGGATGCTAAATAAAATATTAGATGTAGAGTCCCTTTTAGATACTTAAGAATGTGCATAGCTCCATCCCAATGATCACTTTTGAGAGAGCCACAAATTGAGATAGTATGTTAACAACATATGAGATATCTGGCCTAGTAAAATTCAAATGCAATAACTTTCCCAACATCCACTGGTACTTGTCAGGATCATAAAGGAGACTCTTAGATCTAGAACTAAATACAGTGTCAGGAGGCAAAGGAGTACTCACAGGCTTAGATCCTATGACTTTAGCTTCACATAATAGATCCAAAATATATTCTCACTGGGACAAATAAGTACTTGAAGAAGAATGAGAGACTTTCATTCCAAAAAAATAGCGCATAGAGCCCAAATCCTTAATAGTAAATAGTCTACCAAGATATGCCTTTAATTTAATCAATAAACAATCATCAGTTGCAATCATGAGGATATCATCAACATAAATAGCTAAAATAACAAAAGTAGAACTGGAAGACTTAGGGAACAAATAGTGATCATGTCCAGATTGGACAAATCTAAAAGCCAAAAGTGTATCATAAAAGTCATGATTCCATTCCTGGAAGGTCTTTTTAAGGCTATAAAGAGACTTAATTAGCCTGTAGACCTATCCAATACCATGAGAATAGCCAAGTGGTTTCCTCAAGTAAATTTCCTTAGCTAATGACCCATGGAGAAAATCATTATTAATATATATTTGTTGAAACACTAAACGTTATGGAGAAAATCATTATTAATATATACCTGTTGTAAAAACTAAACATTCACCATAGCCAAATGAATAAGTATGGTAGACCATTTAGCCGCCGAAGAGAAGTTGTCATGATATTCAATCCCCAATTACTGAGTGAAGCCCTGGGCCACTAAACGAGATTTATATTTCAAAATAGACCCATCTGGGTTAAATTTCACCTTATATTTCCAGTTAAATCCCAATGCATTTTTACCCTCTCGTAGATCCACCAATGTCGCGTGTTATTCTTTTCTAAAGCAGCCAATTCTTCATTCATAAAGGTGAAAACAAGGTCTTTATAGGCCTGGGTATAGGTGGAAGGACATGATACAACCACATTAAATTCAAGTAAATACACGTGTTTTACAGTAGAAAGTACCACCAAATGTGATGGAAATAGAAACAAAGGGTACTAACCAGTGGATGTACGTATAGAGATAGGACTAGTTTTAGATGAAGATGAATTAAATATGTAAGAATCATAATCCAACAGCCAAGAGGGTGGTTTCCACACACAAGTACTATACTGTGTTGGTAAGGAAGAAGGGGTAGATGGACTAAAGGACATAGCAGGACTTGTAGCATTAGGTAAATTGTCATCATTTGCTACAATATGGGGCAGAGTTGCATTAGATAAAGGTTTGTCATTTGCAAATTGAAATGGCATCAAGTAAAGGGTCATTTTATGCCATTCGAATAGAGATGTCACCTTCACTAATAAATAAGGGTATAGGTTATGATCTCTGATTAGAAATAGAGTTAGAGAGGTAACCTTTTAGGTGATAAGGAAATATTGATTCATAGAGCCTAACATCTCTCGAGCTAAACACCTTATATGAGTTAAGATTATAGACCTTATATGATTTTTCTCCCATAATATACCCTAGAAAGATAACCTTATAGATACAAAAAGAAAATTTATTTAGATGGGGACTAAGCACAGTAGAGTAGGTAAGATAGCCAAATACTCTAAGGCAAGAAAGATTAAGTTTATGCTCATAAATCATTTCATAAGGTGTTTACCAATGAAGAACTCGAGTAGGTAATCTGTTTATTATGTAGGTTATTATAAGAATACTATCCCCCAGAATTTATGTGGAAAATTAGATTGAAACATGAGAGATCTAGCAACACTTAATAAGTGTCTGTGTTTATTTTCCACCACCCCATTTTATTGTGGTGTGTATGTGTAGGATTTTTGGTGGTTAATGCCAAGGCTAGTGGAAATCTCAAAGGTTTGGGTATTCAAGAACTCACTACCTCTGTCAAATGGTTTTTATTGTAGTAGAAAATTGGGTTTTTATCTGTAAAAGAAAGGTACAAAGTATATTAGGTGCACAAATTTTATGAGAAATAAAATATGTCCAGAGGAATCTATTAAAATCGTCCACGATGGTCATTATGTACTGTGTACCTGTGTAATTTTTTGTGTTGTAGGGGCCCATAGGTCAATATTTACAATTTCAAATGGTATAGTTGATTGAGTGAAGCTCAAAGAAAATCATAATCATGTTTGTTTAGATTTAGCACATACATCATAAGGGGATGAATGTAAATGTGTAAAACTTTTATCAATTTTGAACAGTGTTTCATCATTGGGATGTCCAAATCTAGAATGCCACAAAGTGAAATTAGAAATCTTATTTGAATCAAGCTATACATTATTCATAGTATCAAGGGTACAATGTGACTTAGATGTATCTGAGAAAGTCCTATTCAAATCCAAAAAATGCAGGTTTTCTTTGAAGTAACCTTGTCCCACTATGGTTTTAGTTCTTTGGGCCTACAAATAACACAAATGAGGTAAGAAGATTATGTTAAGGCTATTGTGATGGACCAATTGAGGCACAAAAATTAGTTGATATTGTAATTTAAGTTTATAAAGTGTATTAGTCAAGTTATGACTCAAAATAACAGACCTTATAAACTTTATAGAATAGATCAACTCATCATGCAAGACAAGATTTATAGGTCTGTCTAATTTATAAAAAGTGGAAAATAAAATTTATCATGACACATATGACTAGTGGCTCCCATATCTAATATCCAAACATTCTACACAGATAGTAAATAACAAGTTTGAGAAACCATATCAACAAACTCAGAACCAACTCCTGTAGAGTGAGCAAAATTCATATACTGCTTTGGGTAGGCACCATGTCTGTCTGGGTAAACAACATCAATCCTATTTTGCAGTAATCGACTCAATGCTTAACCAAAACAACAATGTCTATGTTGCTTCCCTTTTGATATCCTACATCCATGATAAAAAAATGTGTATCCATTGTATCAATATTCACATTATTGGCATATACTGTCCCTTGAGGATTCTTCCTCTTATCCTTGTACTTTGATTTATACTAATCTGGTTCCCTATTTAGTTTAAAACTAGCATCACGGTTAAGACTGTCTTTCTTACAGTAATCACAGTAACGAGGGCCTTTATCCCTCATACTAGTTGCTGAGTATTGATTGTACTCTGCCCTCCAAAAGAAGGATAATTCTCATTCACTCAGGTCAAATAGGCACCTTGGTCAGATAAAATAGGTACAAGGACATCAACTTTCTTTTCTACCCTTAAAATTATGACATAAAAGGCATTGGATCAAGAAGCAGTATTTGGTTCCATACAACATCATAAATGTCATTCAAACCCAATAGGAACTATATTACTTTTCCTTGGTCATCATTCTCATATAATTGTTTAGATAGCCTACACTTGCAGCCCAAACAAGAGCAGTAAGGGGTTAGGACAAGACACCATAACTCATCCTACTTACTCTTGAGCTGGGAATAATACAAAGTCACCGTCAGATGGCCCTGCATAAAATTATTAATTTCCTTCTATAGTTTGTATATCATCAGACCATGGCTTTCACCAAACCACTCTTTTAGATCATTCCATAGAAACTTAGTTGATTTAGCATGCATATATGAGTTTACTAATTCCTTCAAAATAGTATTAATTATCCATGAATGTACCATCATATCCACTCACAACCAAACAACATACATTTCATCAGAGTCAGGGGGTTGCTCAATAGAGCCATTCACAAACTCTGATTTTCATTTTTCCCATAAAGCCATTTTAATAGCAAAAACCATAATAAATAGTTTGATTCAAATAAGACAATGGTTATTAGGATCATACCTAGATGATCCAAACTTTGTAAGAAGTATGGATCATCCTTCAGACGGCTAGGATAGTGTTGATTCCTTCATCTTAAGTTATTCCCTGTCAAAACATCATGATAAGACTCCATTTCAGTATGTATTTCCCTTAGGTAGAGGAGATGAGATCATGTTAGGGTTTGACAAGCAAGGTAACATTAGGTTTTCTGAAAGTAGCTGATTAAATCACCAAAAAGGTGTCGATAGGTAGGGTTTTAGTAGAAGAATGATTCTATCGGATTAAAAAGCTCTGATACCATCTAGAATTCTATAGTTCTAAGTAAAGAAGTCAAAAAGGAGAAGAAGATTCGAGGGAGAAATGAATAAACTCTTTGAATATGAGATAGAAACCTTTATTCAAAATAAATTACTCATATGTGTAGCATTAGATTATCACTTTATAGTAGGTAATGCCTTTACATTAATAAGATGTGTGTTGCTTTACTCACATAGTCAGTCAAAACCACATCATCACATGTAATACACGTGGACAAGGTTGGACTTGTTAAAATCTCACAACTACAACATATATATATATATATATATACACACACAAGTAATATCTCTATACAACTAAAATATAAAATAAATCACAATTAAATAATTTATGCAATTAAACTAGCCTAGTAACAATTACAACCAAAATTCATTTATACACTTTAATTAAGATCATTTAACTATTCAAAGATTAATACATTACATACTAAATTAATTAGACAAGTAACAATTACAATATAAAATTGTTAGATCCAAAGACTACTGGGTAGATTGGCCGCAAGCGTGGACCTAGAGAAATTGTGGAATACTAGATAGTAAGGGCACAAATAGGTCTGAAATCACATCTTTAGTATAGTATCAATTACTACCAACAATTCATTTATACACTTTAACTGAAATTATATAAAAACTTTTTTATTTCAATATTCTCATGTTAAAATATAAAAATTCATTCTCTCTGCACCTTTTTCTTTTTAAAGTACCATTTGTCTTCTCTTTTTCAATCGAAATTTTATTTTGAAGAAACAAATTTCATTACATTCTCTCAACTTATTTTTTTGTTTGAAATGCTTAGTTTTAAAACAAGTCAGTTCGTACTCACTTGCAAGACACAATGCGTTTCTTTTTTATTCAAATCATAGCTAGATCCATCTTACCTTCCTCTACTTTCGTGCTGAGGTCCCAAAATACTAATGCTTTTATCTATAAAACTGTCATTTTTAAAACTTGATCGATCTTATAGAAATGTTCTAGATATAATTTAGGACTTATTCCAAACAAAGAAATGGCTAAAGTGCAATTGCTAGAAGCCAAATACTATTGATATGGTTAGAAATATTATAGTTAAATAGTATCCAAAGATTTCTCATAAAAAAATGTTTTGCATATCGATAAACTATATCCATTTGTTTAAGATTATCAATGACTTATGTCTATTTCTCTTTGAGATTATTTATGAACTATGTCTACATTTTGAAAATTACTACACAAAGCAAGAATGTACTTATACAATACAGTATCAATTAATATTTGATCAATTAAAATTTATTGAACAGATAAAATAAACTAGTGATAGGGATGAGTTGTATTACATCTACCAGCTACATGTTAAACCTGTTACAAAATCGAATGCATCACTAAAAAATGAATTATAGTTTTGTTTTGTTTCACAATCTAAAATGAAATGTATTTGTACTTTATAGCTTGCATTAACGTATTAAAAGATCACACTAAGGAGGAAAAATATTTATACAAATCCTTTTATTATTGTTGATGTTTTTATCATCCAAAATGAAATACAGTTTTTTATTTTGTAAAATAAACATTACAATGGATTATTTTTTAATAGTTGTACCTTGTTATTAATTATTTTTTACACGATAATTGCAGAATCTTATCTTTTTTCTTAATTTTTTTAGATGATGTCGTCGGCAATCTTACATTTTCACGGCAGCCCTCAAGAAGGAATACGCCATTATTTACGACTTCAAAGCAAACCTTTGTCCAAACAAGAACTAAAAGATAGAATAGGGAATCTTCTGTTGGTAGCTATACTTGTTGCCACAGTAACCTTTGCTGGTGCCATACAAATTCCCAAGGGAAGTGGCAGCGACAATGCCCTGCTTAAAGCCTACATGTATGTGGACGTGATAGCTTTGAATGCCTCAATAATGGCGTCTTTGATCCTTTGTTGGGCAAAAATAACAAACCATCTAGCTTGGTTGGCATCCATATTGATCGGCTTCGCGATATACATGATGTGCTTACAATTTGTATTAGCAGCCTCCATTGCGATGAGTGAAAATGTTGTAACATTCTCCCTTCTACTCTTCGTTTCAAGTCTTCTTCTCTTGATTCAGACGGTGCTTTGTCTTCCACTGTTGATTCCACCCAGCGGTAGCAAAGTTATGGAGAAGGTTTTTTCACCTTATATCAATTATGGCGTTTTTGGAGTCCACTATGTGTTCAAAAAATCACTAAACAAACTTCCCAATCATCATTAAATACAGTAATGTTTTCCTTCCCTTATGTTTACAAGTTTTTGTAATATATTATTACTTTATATTATTATTCAATTCCGACAAATACTTGTTTGTCTATGAATGTAATAAAAAACACAGTGATTCTTGCTCAGAATATTATATAGACTTAATTATGTGGGGTGCCCTTCTTAGTTTGTGTATTTTAAAAAATACTTTTTTTTATTTTTGTTTTGGTAAAATGCATACATTGTATGCTTTCTTTGTAAAAATGCTCACTTATAGTTTTATTATTTATGTTTATGCCTAATTTTTTTTTAAAACATGAAAAGGGTATTTTTGTACCTTAATTTTTGTTT
>CANYCX010384844.1:0-12540 GCA_948193385.1 Breynia disticha f. nivosa | reverse complement strand
AGACAGTTTGAATGAGAAGGGTGTTGAGTTCATAGCCTCCAAATGGTCATTCTCATCAACTATTTTATTATTTTTATCACCCAAATTCCACTCCCCACTGTTCACTATAAAATATAAAAATCACCTATTTCCCAAACTCATTACTTTGCTACCGCAGCTGCGTTAAAATTTGATCGGAAGAGTTTTGTCTTTTTTTAGTTCTGTCCGACTCGAACAAGGATTAGTATGGATTGTTCAATATATCTAAAGGTTCAGACAAAAAATGACTTTGCTACGGCAAAACTTGGTTCCTTTTTCCACTTTTTCCTTTTTTTAGTCATTCAGCATTCTTATCTTTAATAAAAATTAATCCTGGCTCAAAGCAGAAAGTACAATTTTTTGCCTTACCAGAATGATTTCGTTGAAATTCGAATTTAAGGAACATGCTCGGTTGAACCTTACAGGAACAAAATTATCAGCTCAATCAATACCTTACCTTACGGGTTTCGCTTCTTTTCCTAACCAATGTGTCTTTCTTCAACGCAGACTGGTATTTGAATTGGAGTCGTTATCATTCAATTTTTGAATGCTACATAATGTGCTAATTAAACAAATATTTACCTCTCAAACTTCCATCAAAAAGAACAAATCAACTATAATTATGGTGTTTTCACTAATTGACTCTATGTTGAAATTTATTGTTCGTTTAGTCTTTCGTCAGTTAAAGTTACGAGGCAAGTCACGTTTATACATATCTGAAAACATGAATTTAAATAAGAAGAAAAAGTCATCCTTCCTACGTGGTTCAGCGGCATAGAGGGTCAATCAGTATACTGAAGGTGCGGGATTCGATCTTTGGCTCTGTAGCGGCGCTAGGGGAGACATACATGTCTAGACCTGCTGATTCACCAGTCTCCAACAGAGACTCCCTGCCCTTGGCTCGTAGATTAATCCGACCCTTTACCTAAAATTTTCCCAAAAAAAAAAGTCGCTTCATTGTGGCAAATTTAGGGTTCTTCATGTTTGACATTTTGAACGCGTAAAATGCGCCAGTTTTCAAATGCTAGCAATCTTCATCACTCGGAGTTGAATATGTGAACAAATCCATAAATGCAACTATGCGATAATTGGAATGACAAATAAAAAGCAAAGTTTTTTTGAGATGAAAAGTTAGTGATGAAATAGTGGCAATAACAATTTCTGTAGAGTAAAATATTTTAGGATTATATATATACATACATCTTTTCTATTATGTAAAAACATAATTTCTAATTTATCATTTTTTAAAATTATTTCTCATGTTTTATTCAAAAACTACATGCTAATATTTTTAAATATTTTAATTAACTTCCACTAAATGAATAATTAAATATTATCATTTAAGTTTTATATTCAATATTATTAGAGCTAGATCAATAATTGAACAAAAAAAACGGACTGGGTGGTTAGTTTACTGATCGAACCGATAATTTTAAAACAATATAAATAAATAAATAAATATATAATTATTTAATTTTCAAAATAATTTAAATTTTTTAACACTTAAAAGTTAAAACTGGTCCAGTTTGTCAGTTGAACTGACTGATTCGCCGATTTTTACCGATTTAATGTCGGTTCACTTACAAACCGGTTTGAATAGTAAAATCAGATTAAACCAATGACCGTTTCACTGGTTTATTGATTTGACTAGCTAATTTAATCTAATTTTTATAGCATTACTAGTATTTATTTATAAATCTCATAATTAATTTGTGCATTGCAAAAAAAAAATACAAGTCATTGTTTTTGGGTTGGTTCAAGATGGCTATTAGAAGCCAGATTATTAGATACTTAGGCCCTTCTCATTTATTGGCCTCAAATGAGAGTATCTATTTTTTACTTAATGTGTGAAAATTCGGAAAATTACAGGAATGAATAAATTTGTGTGAAATGATAGGAATTCTATAATATATTTGTTCATTTCTGTTTATATCAGTTTAAGTTTTGGAAATATGAAAATGACCAATTTTGAGTTTACAATTGTAAAAATGTCAGGGTATGTTTATGCATATGTTTAATGTTTATAGTTGTTCATTATTGTTCATTTGAAGAGAGAACAAAAAGTGACATTTTTCCATTTTAAAACATGAAATCTAACATTCATATAATTGTAAACTAGAATCTGGTACAAAAAATGAACAAATATATATTGACATTTCTATCATTTCAAACTTAAAACATAGCAGTTTACATAATTATTTGGTGCTAATTACATATTGTGAAATTATTAAAAAATGACTTAAAAACGTAAATAATTAATTTGAGATTTTATATTATAAAAATAATAATTAAATTTAAATTCACATACATCTTAATGTATTACAAATGCAAACATATATCAACTAACAAATTTAAGCTTATATGTAAACTTAGAGCATTCCCAACAACATTCTCAACATATTTCTTAATATATTAATATTATAATACTTTTTTAACTCAATTTATACTCCTTAAAATTACACACTATATCAGATTCTTTATTCACTCTTTATTTATTTATTCTTCTAATTTTATAATAATATAACATAACTACCAATTTTTCTAAACTCAACTAATTAAACTAAATAAATATTATAATTAATTAAAATTAATTTCGGCAATCTATAGTTGGTAAATCTGAAGCATCATGCTATATAAAATTAATTTCTTATGAAATCCGAGACCGATTCTTATGAATTCCGATACCGGTTTTCCAAAATCCGATTTTGGTTTTACTAAAATCCGGTCTCGGCTTTCTAAAAACCGAAACCGGTTTTCGGACTATATAATTAATTAAACTAAATAAATATTATAATTAATTAAAATTAATTAATAAAATTACTAGTTAAATATTGTGGTCTGGATGATTCCTGTGTTCCGTTATCCTCCAACATTATTAGTTAAAGAATTTGTCCAGTTTGCAGAAATGATTTTAAAACTATAACTACAATGTTTAAATTTTTTTAATATATCAATTAAGGAGCTATTTTCTCACTCTACAGATTTGTTAACTCAATTAAAGAGCTCTTACAATTTTTATCTAAAGAGCCAAAATAAAATATATGTTGGAGTTTCATTATGCATTAACAATTTTCAAAATAAAAGAAGAGCCAAAATAAGGGGGCTATTGGAAATACTCTTAAGCCAACCAATTGTTTGGTTATTCATACACCCAAACTATTAATTATTAAGATCTTAATAATTTTTGTATTGTATCTTTATTACTTATTTAGTATATTTATATAAATGTAAATTTATAAGAAAGTATTTAAATTTACTAATTTAGACCTGATATATATCTTTTATATGTTTGAACCTATCAAATTAATATGTAATTAAAAATACACATTGTTTCTCAATTATTATAGTACAATTTCAGATTTTTTTAAAATATATTAATAATTTTAAAATATATTTAAGCACTTAAAATGTCCGCACAAATGCGGATTATCGACTAGTTATTTATCTAATTACTTATTCCTCAATAAAAACCGTTCATTTAATAAGGACAACATTGTAAAAGCATATATTAACTACCACATATAACTTATTTAACTACATTTTTCTTAATTCTTACAATTTGTGTAAAATCGACTATCTTATGAAACTAAGAGAGTATATGTTTGACAATCATCAAATTAAATTATAATAAGATAATTCTTTATTTATTAAAAAGATTATTACAATATATTAATATAAGAGAAACATATTAACTTTTTTCTATATAATAATATATTAAAAATAAATTTATCAATTGAAATAAAAAAAATTGTAATAACTTACGTGTTTCTAATAATTTAAACACTGATTATTTTAAATTATTTGACAAAAACACGCAAAAATTTTATTTGGGAAAATGGTTTGGTTCAATATTTTTTAATCTAAAATTTAAGTTTTTAGCCAATAGTTGAAAATTTAATTGAACCATTATTCCATACACCACCTATCATACACCTTTACTGAATCACTTCAATAGCTAAGATTATTTTAACAAAAACTAATGATTCAAAATACATGCCTCATTAAGTCCCTATAAAATCATACTAAAATTCACCCTGGGATGGATGGATGGATTTATAAAACAATCGACACTTCTAGCCGCCTCCTATAAATCCTGTTAATGGTTCAGGCTATCAAAACATGAAAAACCAATTAAAAGCATTCCAAGGTTAAACCCCTTAATACACCATACCAAGTCTTCACTCAACCAACTACAACTTGGTTCTTACAGCAGCTCACCCTCATCAGATGCCGTGCTACATACCATCTTTCCTGGACATTTGATGAAGAACCCTATTCAAAACAAAACAAAAACCGATTACATCACATCAACTGCCACATTATTCAAGAAATAAAGTACTATTCCAATTTCTTTTTATAGAAAACACTATGCATTATACCTACTTAATTCACTCTCTACTGAGCATGACACAATGCCAAGATCAAATCTTGAAAGAAAAGGACGTATATATATAAAAGATAATGCGTAATGAATAGAATAATATGAACAAAGTCCTCCCCATGTTTTATGATCAACAGTGGCACCATCTCAAACTGAGCGCAGAATGAGCTTTGTGATATGCAAAATATAGTATTATAGTTATAGCAGAGTAACAAAACAGCACATCAGAATATGTAGTTAAGAGACCACAGACAATACTTACCACAGCTATTAACTGCTGTTACACACCATAACGCAATACATGATATGATATCTACAAGTTACCGGCAATATATTGCCTGATCAATATGCGGAGGAATTTGCTTAATTTCCGTCCCAAGTTCTCGCTCAATCCTATACCTGTTTGACAACAATAAAGTGATACATAATCCAAGAAATCCACATAATTGGTACCAAATAATACAACAATATGGGTGGGTAGGAACATACAAGTTAAAGCGGTCCTCATAGGTGATCAAATTCACTGCTAAACCAAGGTGTCCAAACCTTCCTGACCGACAAACCTGGATTACAGAAAAATATTCATTAAATAGAACAAGTAACTGATTGAGCCAAAAAATATTGGATGATAGTTATCAAACATACTCTGTCAAGATATGTTTCTGAATTCTTTGGAAAATCGAAGTTAATAACGACGTTCACAGCTTGAATGTCAATACCTCTGGTAAACAGATCTGCAACATACATTACTCTAGATTAGGACAACAAAACTGCACAAATGGAAGTCATTTTACCAAATGTAGGCTCACAAGCTAGAAAATAAATTTAATTTTCCCAGAAACAAAAAAAAAGAAGTAAATGCTAGCCCATAAGCACATGCTAGCCCATAAGCACTCAGCATACCCGTGCAAACAAAATTCCTGCAAGCACCATTGCGGAAGTCATGAAATACTCTATTACGATGATCCTGAAGCATTTTCGCAAGAATATAGAAACATGAATAGCCAAGTTCTGTAATCTTTTTCGCCAAAAGTTCCACACGATTTACCGAATTGCAGAAAATGATCGACTGGTTTATTTGCAGCTGCAGGTACACAAAGTATTGAATGAAAATTCACAAAGGAAAATCAATAACATGCATCAATGTCTGGCCACGATCAAACCTTGGAGAAAAGAGTGTTGAGACAGTGAACTTTCTGCCGTTCTTCAACAAAAGCATAAAACTGTGTGATACCCTTAAGAGTAAGCTCATCCATAAGATTGATAGATAATATAAGGTTTCTGCAAATATCTATCTTTAAAGTCCTTAAAGGTAACAGGAAAGGTAGCAGAAAACATCAAAATCTGTCGAGTTGGAGGGAGAAAACGAATGAGCTGCTCTACCGAAGGTTGAAACTCCGGGGACAAAAGCTTATCAACCTGAAAATCATAAACCTTTCTCACATTAGAGGCATGCACCAATGGCAATAAAACCTAATCATATACTGCGCTAACCCAAAACCCTATTCAAGATGGACTCCCAACAAAAAGAATTGACTGAACAAACTACAAGAGGCAAGCCACAGGCATGAGATGCACCAGCCTCCAATAGGTGCACCTCACTAGCCCAGAGGCGTGCATGGTCGCTCAGGCATGCGTGACTGCCAAAAGCATTTCTATGTTTTATTGCATCCTTGAGCTTAGCATTGAACAACTACTTGGTCATTTTGTTAACTACAAGTCAATGATTTATTATAACCATTTTTAAAAATATGATGTGACTGTGTTAAGTGATGGGTTTCACACAAAAGGGACATTGCTTTGTTAAGTGAAATGAAATATCAACAGATGTTTAGGGATCACTAATTGGTTTAAAAAACACACGGATGTATGAAAAAGTTAATTTCATTATTTTTATAATAAAATCTTCACCTTCAGATCTGATCTGATAACCAAAAATCAGCTCACTGTATATTCATGAAGTTTGAATATATCCAGTTTTCTGGCAAGCACTTCTATCTGTTCATGATGTTTGAATATGTCCAGTTTTCTAGCAAGCAATTTTTTTCCTCTTTTTTTTATAAAATGTGCCATTGCTGTTGCTTTATGTTTAAATTCAACAATGTTTTTTGGTCCAAAGTTAGTAAAAAATCATTTTTGTGTTATTGTAATCTTATCTATGTTTATATAATGTGTGTTCTTTTATTTAGACATCGCATGTCGTCAATTCACACCTATTCAAAAAACATTTCACCTCCAATGATGACATAACTGACTGAAAATAGACAGACTTTCAAGCTTATAAGGGAAGAACATTTAGCACGATATTTAAAAGGGAAATCATTTCATTGATTAAATTCTAAAGTACCAATCTTTAAATAAAAAACAGCTGATTTTATTTGGCCCAAGAAGAAAATCACTGAATTGATAGATATTAAAAGGCAACTGTCGAATGAAAAATAAAATTATCAAGCAAAATGCCTTTAAAAATAGTTTTCAAGAAAAGCTAATCGTATATCCAGTGTCAAGAAAAATTCAAAGGTTAAAACCTCAGTAAAATAGATTACCTCATCCATTACAAGCATTTGACAATCTTTCAAAATGCAAACACCTTTCTTCGCAAGATCCAGAATTCTTCCAGGAGTACCAACAAGTAAATGCACTGGTTGATACAAACGCATAATGTCATCCTTTAAACTTGTACCACCAGTAGTAACCATTACTTGAATTTTCAAATGCTTCCCAAGCTCTTTGCATACTTGTGACGTCTGAAGAGCCAACTCTCAGGTTGGCACAAGAATAACAACTGCATGTGAATGCAAAGGAAAATTATAAATTTGACTCATACATGCAATACACATTGAAAAAATTTACATTGCAATTGCAAATGCCGCCATGCAATCATTTTGCTTCATATATGGACAACACAGAAATAGAAATAGCATCAGTGGAGCAACCAAAAAAACATCCCAACCCTGTCTTCCACAAACTAAAGATAAAAGGCTAACTTAGTTTGACATGCAACCAAAGCTTTACTACAGTTATTATACCAGGATACCATAAGAAACCCAGGAAAATATTAAATAGTCACATAAAAGGGATTGCACACCTTGAATAATATTGTTATAACATTGCTATCTTGGTCAATTTTTTCCAACGCAGGAATGCAAAAGGCAGCTGTCTTTCCAGTCCCATTTTTAGCTCTAGCAAGAATATCACTACCCGTAAGAGCAATGGGTATGCTCTCTTCTTGAATAGGAGATGGTCTTTCAAATCCTTTCTCATAAATTCCCATTAGAAGCTCACGCTTCAAAAAGTATTCCTCAAACTCATTTCCTTTTGTGGCCGTCACATCCTAAACAAGGACATTGAAAACTCAATCAACCTTCAAGTGAACTAAACAAGACTACACTGACAGATAAATTAAATGCATACACAAACACATTTTATTTTCACAACCGCTATCATGGACTATATATATATTATAACAGATGGAAGCAGAAAGATGACTAAGCAAAAGATGAGCACATCTAGAACAAGAATCAGGCAGCAGTAGAATATTTTGATATATTTCGATTTCATACATATTTCTTAGCTTTCTATTTTAAGTTAACTAGGAGACAAATTGATTCTTTGGGATTCTGTTTTATCTTTAGTTACTTCCTATCTAGGAGAGACTTCTATGACAATACAATAAAAATCTCTCTAAAAAGCTTCTTACCACTACAAACCCTCATCATCCCCATGATTCCCATGACTAGATCCTGGAATTTAGACATTAACAACAGTACAAACTACAAAGATTGCAAAAACCACCATCTCAAATGATAAATGTCGATATTTCCAATCACAGGATGCAAGAAAGTAGAATACAGATTTACAGCATCATACCTCGGTTTTGTAGCGAGTATCTTGTGGTGGTAATTTTAGTGTTGCTTTCCAATCCTGCGAACTAAAAATGGAATAAAAAGGAGAAAAAAGAAACCCATTAATTATAGGTCTTAAAAGCACAGCACCAGTAAGAGAAGTTGCAAAATACACGAATCAGAGTCATGACACAACACAAAAAAGATTACTACAAGCAAAATTTAGAACTTGCAACTCAAATGTTTGCCGCAAACACATCAACAATATGAAACACAGGAACTCCACAAATAAAACGATACTAAACTGAACAATTTCATTCCACCGACCACAAAATTCAATAAACAAAACCAATTCAATTCATTGACCCAATTAATAGAAACCAAACATCGACATTTCTAAAAAACACAATTCCCAGCAACATTCCCAACAAATAACCAACCAAACAACCAAAAGAAAACTAAACACACAAGTAAAAAGAAAATGAGTAAAGATGATTGGAACCTGGGATGAGCAGGCTCGGGCTGAACAGTCTTTTCGACCTCATCAAGGGCGGTATCATTGGAAGGAGCGGCAGGTAAGTGACTCCTCCTCAACCACTGATATTGCTGAAACTGCTGTTGTTGCTGCATCATGTTTCTTTGAACATACTGTTGTTGCGGAACCCGAGACTGAAAACTAGGGTTCATTCCTCCTCCTCCTCTTCCCGCTCCCATCCCCGGTGGCGGATACCTTCCTCCTCCTCTTTGCATCTTTTTGCGAAAACAAACCCTAAATCGAAATAACTACCTACCTCACCTTTTTACAAAACCCACCAATTGCCCTAACCCTCAAATTCAACTCTTTATCGAACCAAAACAACAATAAATTAAACAAAACGACACCGTTGTAATTTCTTCGAGCAGATCTGGAGGAAGTGAATTCGTTGCAGGTCGGCTGTATGCTGCGCGTATAGAAATGGTAGAGAGAAGGTGTAGAGGGTGCGTTTATAGTGGTGAGAGAGGAGAGCGGTAAAAGAAGGAAGAGAGAGAAGACATGGCGGTTTTGAGTATTAACTGCCCCTCTCTTACACCTAGGGCTTCTATTTTCCTTTCTTTTTCCGCTTTTCGTCCTCCTTTTCCTTTTTATTCTCTAATTCGCCCCTCTTTTTTCTTTTCTCTTCGATTTTCCCTTTTTAGCCGAACAATACTCTCATACATAATTTACAACACATGTTTTTGAATTACAAAAAGTATAGAAAATTGCTACCAATTTTCGAGAAAATTGTATTTTACATGCGAAAATGTGCTAAATGTAATAATCGTCATTAAGGCTCTTCAATTTCCGTTGGATTTAGGGGTGATCATAGGTTGGATTGGTCAGATTGGGAGGTGATTTTCAAATTAAATTAATCATGACCGATTGAAAAAATGACAATTTAAACCAAATCAAACTAAACTCTTCCTAGTTGTTTGAATTGGTCGGTTGAAAAGAACGGCAATTCCAATTCAATCTAATCCGCTCTGACCGCCTTTTATTATTTTAATTATATTATTTTTTTATTTATACTATTTATATTTTCTAATATTTTAAGATTATAATTTTAAATATAATATAATAAAAATTAAAATTTTAAATACAAACTTTAAAGCTTAAACTTAATAAAAATATAATTATATACCAAATAATCATTTAATATATATATATATAACCAAACCGTTAAAAAACTACTAAAAGTGATTTAGCTCGGTTTGGAGTGATCGATTTGGTTTTGTTTGCTCATCTCTAATTGGATTCATTGTATCATATATATTTTTCTCTATCTAGAAGAAAGGATCGGAATAAAATACAAGTACATGCAATGAATTTAACAAAAAATGGAATCAAATGAAGTATTTCTAATAGTCGTATTTTGTTCAGGCAAAGATTGACAACAATGACCAAACCTGCACAGAAAAAATCAACACAAAGCAGACAAATCCCAAACAAGCAATAGGCCTCCTGCCATTGTACTTATCAAATGAAGGCTTGACGTCCAGCAAGCAACCTGTAACCTGCATATAAATCGGCCTCCGGCCATTTTAACAAACACAACATGCAGTCGCAAATTGCTAAGCAAAGTAGGCCTCCGGCCGCTTCATTACTACAAAATATGAGGTCCTATTCGATTACAATTTAGTTCAATCTTAAGGATTAGATTATGTGGTGCGCCATAGGCTAACACCGACCTAAAATGTTTACAAATTTTCACAAAATGGTAACAAATGAAGAAACTGGTCATAGAAAAGGTTATAGCGCCGCCTACACCTCCTCGGCCCATTGCAGCTGATAACCTTGCAGACTATCCTCTAGCTCATGCAGTTGCTTTTGGCATGCTAAAACATTAGGGAGAAGACTGTGAAGTTTCTCACCCTTCTTCGTGGTGGTAGAGCGTTCCTCATTCAGGCGCCGAGCCAACCTATCCAAGGACTCCAATCCAGCAGCCACGACAGACTCCACATCTGAAAGCTTGCCCTCCAGAATGCGGATCTCCTCCCTCCAACGATCCATGGTAGCAATCTGCTCATCGATGCCGCACGCTGGGTAGTAAAATTGGATGTAATGGTTTGAACCCCGGACATTGGGTCTCATAAGCGCTGCTCAAATCCTAGAACTGAGACATTTGGGGTGCTGCTTTGTCTTTTGCTGTCACAGCGGAGGCAAAATCCTGGGATAGAACTATGATCTTATTTCTTAAAGTCCACAGCAAAAACCTCTCGTGGTGGTCAATTTGGAACGCAAAAGTATGTCAATGGCGTCAGCAGCTGACCTAGCCGTCTCAGAGGTAATAGAGGAAAGATCAAGATCATAGATTTGTTGGAGAACACCTTTAGCCACAATAATATCTTCTTCGGCAACCTCCCACAAAGAAGGTTGGAGTAGAGAAGAGAACATGCTCTGCAAGTTGATAGCAACCAGAGGATCGGTCCAGCTCAGAGATACGAGAGCATCCACCTTATTCCTCATTTCATCAAGACCCTACCAAAAAGGAAGTGTTAGCACCAAAGGTGGAAATTGTAAAGTAGCTCAACAATCTTACTAGTAGAGCGGGCTCAATCTTCGCTTCTTTATGGAGCACAACCTCGGGTGAGCATTGCAGAGAATCCACAACAATGTTGGCAACCACCCGATTCAGTTCGGCCAATATTTCTACATTTCGAGGACAAATGGCGGAAGGAGAGGTTGAGGTTGGTGGAGTAAGGACACCTGCACTTTGAACCAGAGAGCCAACCGAGTCCTCTAGGTCGAGGTCAACAGATATAGGAGTAGAAGGAGCTTTGCAGGCACCCACACCAGCAGCTACTTAACTAAACTTCTGGGGCTTTGGTAAGGAAGATGAACTTGCTGATGACTTGCGCTTTGGGGTCGGAGCTACCAAAGGAACGTCAGAATGATCAAATCATACCAAATCATACGTGGGAGGCTTAGAGTGTTTTATTTCACCTGGACTATCCTCGTCAGAGTGAACAGTGATGGTAGTGTGAGTTTTGTCCTCGCCTTCAGAGTTCTGAGACAAGGGTTAGTTAAATTATATATACCATAAGGAGAATGTACACGACAAGGGAAGAAAGCACCTGTAATCTTTTGGAAAGTCTTGGACCACCAGAGCTGGAAGCAAGCTCGGAGGTCCATTGTATCGGAGGCTACGATGATAATCGGATAGGAGTCTGTGCCTAGAATGTTCCTTGCCAGTCACTAGTAGTGGACTTTTGCCTCGTCGTGGTCATATGCATTTTTATAGGATGGTGGCGAGTGACATCCCTAGGAAGGCCCTGAACCAACCCGAATTTCTCGCATAAAAGATGGGGAGAGTAAATAATAGGGGCAACGCCCAGATACTTAGTAGAATTCGATGTGGGAAGAGAGTCGACGAAAAAATATGCGGTTGGGTGAACAAACACCAACACAACATACTTAACTCAGAGGAACCGTAAGAGAAACTCTACAATGAAGAAGGGAGGAAACCCACTCCCGTTTCTTAATGGAAGAGGAACTTGGGAGGGGCATCCTCAGCAGATAGCCACCAAAAATAGCTTTCCACAGACCCGAATTCAAATAAGTAGTTGCAACTCAAGACAGAAAGGCCTGTGCCTGCCTTGCAGGATGGAGCCATGTCTGGATCCTAAAGCTTGGGAAAATATAGGAATAACCATAGTTGAAAGAGCTAAGAAGTCCCTGACAATGTATTGAGGGGCTGCTTTGCAGTAGTAATGGAAGCTTGGCAGTAAAATTAAGCTAGGAGAATCACTGCCCAAGACACATCGACCCCGAATAGCATA
>CANYCX010384288.1:0-10510 GCA_948193385.1 Breynia disticha f. nivosa | reverse complement strand
CAATCATACCTCGAATGAAATGATATTGAATACTAGTGTTTTGTCCTCTTGTGAAGCATGATATCTTTGCTTGAACAAATAACACTTTGATTGTCACAATGCACAACAGAAACATCATTACTCAAACTAAGTTCGCCAAATAAACCATTTAACTACAAAACTTTCTTGATTGCATCAGTCAATATCATATACTCTGACTTGGTAGAAGAAGCAATACTCAGCAATATGGCCTTTCAACTCAAAACACAACCAACCAATGGTAAATACGTAACTAGTGATAAAATTTCTACTATCAAGGTCACCACTCACCACCATGATTTGAGTTAACATAACCAACAAGTCTATCACAAAACTTTTCAAACTCCAAGCAACAAACTTCAAACTGAAGTAACGTTAGCAACTTTGAGACTAATTAAACTCACAAAGAAGTAAAAACTTAATAAGTATTGAAATTTGAACTCTCTTCACACAAAAAACTGAAGTCCAAGAGTGGTTCAAATGATTTTAAGAGAGTTATAATGCTAAGCATAGAGGAAGCCAGAGTCAGACTTAATTACAAATTTGTAACCTAACCATTTAGTGATTCTACTCCCCATCGATTATTAAGTAGAGATTGGAAATTTCCATGAAAACTGACAGAAGCATGCTTTGATAAATAGAATCTTTATTCCACTAGCCGCAAAAATGGCAATCGGAAGTTTGAAACCTAACATTAACCGTTTTGTATTCCCCTGAAAAGAATACTAATCAATCCCAAAATGTTACATGCAAACCTTAGGGCATCTACACTTGCTACTAAAACAAGGCATCCTACTAGCAAAAACAATAGATGCCTAATACAGAACGAGGTTCTGTACTCTGTTGAAGAAGAACGTGCAATAAACAGATTAAGAAATAGAGATTCAAATTCACTGCAGAGGTGACCAAAGCTTGAAAGATCGTTGCCTCACTGCTGGCGACTTGATTCACAGATTGTCAGCTTGATTCTCGGTGTCCAAAAACAAGCTAGTTACAATGAGATCATCAGCTGATAAATCAGATAGCATTACCGGAAACTGGTTTGGTCCGATGTGTAGATTCATTTCCGCGAAAGGTATCATCAGCCTGCGTATTGTCTGTCAGAGAAAATGCTCAATGTTTAGAATAAACGAGCCCGACAGTTAGCAGCTCCACAGTGGCAAGGACAACCTTCACCAGGCAATAGCTCGTAATGATAGTCATACGTAAGTTCCTCGCCGTAAGCTATCTGCTCAAGTTATGCAAAGTTTTAGATAAACATGCAAAATGCCAAAAATTGTTGCAAGATGTTAGAAAGACTATTCTTTATGATATGATGCAGAAAGTCATAGACACCATTTTGAAGTTGCAGAAATCCTTCTAAAGCTTGTTCATTAATGAGCAGAGTTGAACCCTAATAGCCCGTGCGATCATTTACTGTTTGAGGACCAGAGTTAATCTAATGGTAAATCTCAAAAGCTCCCTTGCTGGCTTGAGGCCACTGATTAGCCTCCTCCCTGGAACTTTGTGCTCCATTGTAACCCCGATAAAACAAAAACCTGCTCAATTCCAATTCACATCTCAGAAGTAGAGTAAAGAACACTTACATCTCTAATTGCGTAAAGTCCGATGTGAGCACCCTGAGAATCCATGCTGTCCACAAGAACCTGGTGACTCACAAGATTTGGCGAACAACTGCCAAATGACAAAAACATGTCAATGATAAATCATGTTATGAAACTGTTGTTCCATGGTTTTTCCAACCAAGAACTGTGTCGTTGGATGACGAAAGAATCAAGTCAATACCTTGTGTATCCAGAAATGGATTACGACACCAAATATCTAATATTGATTTTAGCTGAAGATTTTAAGTGGTTCATGAACTAAGTATAGACGTCTAAAAAGCCATGTTATATTCCAAAATATTATCCAAAAACACATATATAATAGCTCAAAGAACCTTTCCCCTACCTGTGAATGATAAAACGTGAAATGTTCCCATAATTTGTGGCATCAATAACATACTGTAATTCTCCTTCCATTAATCTGCTCATATCATTAGCATGGGCACCGATTTTGTACATATAGCTGGCGCCTTCTTTGGCATATCTGACAATCCAACGGAATAAATAAATAATATAGAATAAAAACCAAGTAGAAGAAGAATGAAATCTCTTTTGAAGTTTATAACCTCTCTCTTCTCTTGTTTGCCTCCAGCTGATCCAACACCTCACCAATGTACTCACACACAAATGTGCCACGTAGGATTAGTTCACTTGCCCTGACTGCCCAGCCCTGAAAATAAATAGGTAGAAACATTCATACAAGGTTATAGAAACAATAAAACTTGAAACCAATACCTTCTGTTCCGTCTTGAACACTTCCAGTTTTACCCGGACACCATTCTGCAAAACCCTATTTGGGCAGGTTTTGTCACAGCGGCATAAGCGATTGCACTCGTACACAAGGTAGCCCTCCTGCGCAATTGTTCAAAGGAAGTTACAAAGGTTGCCAACAAGAGAAAATGTGTCAAATCATGTGTGCACAGCCAAGAGACGCTGAAAAGATGCAGCAATGCAGGCCGACACTCTTTAATTTTATATTTTAAGCCTGAAATGACAAAGTGCAACACACAAACGATAGCAATATAAAATCCATTACCTCCAAAATAATCCTGCCTTTATCATCATAAGGAAACCTTCCATCAATGGGTTTCCCATATACATCCTTCGCATTTTTGTAGTCATTATCAAAGAGGTAAACATGATCGCACAATTCCGGGAAGCACTTTGAACCCGGGCAGGCGCATCCTAACTGCAGACTCTGACACAAACATTTGACAAAAAAATGAACAAAAAAATGCATCATCGTTTTTCTAGTCATTTATAATAATCGAGCTGATATGCAAAAACATGGTCATAAGACATTTTATCACTTTGTTAAGCATGGTATGGATGTGGTAGTAATAAGGGCAAGAAATGAGTTCAACTAAAAACACGCTAATTGAGTATCACTAATTTTGATATGCATGAGACAAGCGCATTCCAAACTGGGAAGATTCCAAAGTAGTGATTAAAACATGTATAGGTCATAGTACAGAACAGGAGGGTAAGATGCTTGTCAGAAAAGATACCTCAGAATCATGCCCGCAAGATTCATCGACCAATGGCTTTGTAACATAGGTAAAACTCTCCCATGGCTGTAGCAGTTTAGTGCTATCACTATGAGGACCATCCACAGAACCATGAAAATAATTTTCGAGATCTTCATCTACTACACAAGCTACAGGGATCAATTCCTTTCCAAAGCTTATATCATCACACAAGACAATAGCCTTTCGTTTAGGTGCACCTCTAATATCATGCAAATCAATGACATAGTGGGATTCATCCATTTCCAAGTAATTGTTCACATTTTCACCTAAAAGGGCCGAAGGTCTCTCCATAAAGCCATTTACTATAGGTGTCAAAGGTGACAGTAATCCAGGGTCTTTGAAGCTCTTGCATCCTCTGGGACAAATATAGCCCTCCCGATGCCATTCTACCAGAATGTTATGCTCACTGTAGAGCTTTGCTGCCTTGAGATACAATCGTTCTGGCAGTATACCATATTTACCCTCCATTGAGGCCTTAAGACTTATCTTGCAGCAAATAGTGCGTGCAATAGCTAATATCTCTTGGCTGGTAGGCCAAGGTTTAGTTTTCTGAATATCAGAAAACAAAAGCTCAGCAACTTCTGAGCATTGGGATTCCGCCAAAATACCAAGACCTGATGCTTCAGACACAGGACCAGGTTCAGGAGGATGTACATTCAATTCTTTGGCGCCAAGTAAGTTTGATTCATGGATCCGTTTCTTCAAATTAGCACCGGCTCTGTTCCTAATTCTATATGTTGCAGCAGCTCCAAGACCTTTCTTAAATCCCGGACGGCTAAGTTTTCCAGATTTTAACTTATAAGCATAATAATGAACCCCCTTCTTTGGTGGGTGAGAGCTGAATAAATTGGGTCCCATATGAGCAGCTTGATGATGGCGTCCAAGATCAGGCAGCAAATCGAACTTCAAGCCACAAAACCTGCAAACAAACTTACGAATGCTGCCTAGATTTTCAGAATTATTTTCCAATGACCCTTTATTTTCTGGCTCAGGTTTTTCCAAATCTTTCTTGGCGTCCATGCAAAATTTTTTCTGTTGAGCCACATTTGATTGCCAGAAATCAACTGGATGAAGTGAGAGGACATGGGACCACAACTCTTCAGCATTCCCAAAGTGGGTGTGACAAGGAATGCACTGGAGAAGCATACATTGTTCAACAAATTTTGCATGGTGTCTCTCCTGCACATGACTTTCCAAGACTTTCTTATTAGTAAATGAATCAAGGCAGAGGGCGCAAGCATAGCCTCTGTATAACCACTGTGCTTCCTGTTTATGATTGTCCATCCAGTGCTTGCTCAGCTCTTGGTCATCTATAAAAACCTGTGAGCATATTTTACACCTGATAGTATTATTATCGTAACCAGCTTCAATAGCTGGTGGCAAAGCCAATGTTTCTTCCATGACAGTTGTAGAAACATTTAAATGTTCATCGGCATTGAAGCCCCATATATGCAAGAGTCTCTCTTTTTCAGAGCAAACTAATTTCAACAAGAAATCCCCAACTCTAAAATCTTTAGAAGCTTCAGACACAACCCACTGAAGTTGAACATCCATAGGAACTGGGTTTCTCAAAGATAAAATGCTTTTGAAAAGCTTGAAGAAAAGTTCACATGCTTGATGCAAATGCAGTTTCTCATCCAGGGTGTGACAGCCTTTTAGTATTTCCAAAAACACTTCTTTTGATAGTATCCTATTTTTACCATTTCTTGCTCTCTTAAGCCAACTTGGAATGTGCTTCTCACAATATAGTGAGTAGCGCCTCGAAGTTTCAACACAAGGTTCTCTATTACCAATAGGGCCAGATCCTATACAATGCATTGCATCTGTTTCAGGATAATCTTGACTTGAATGCTCAATCTTTTCAGTTAAGCTGTTCCCACCATGGAAGGAGTCAACATCCATAACTGCAACAGGACTCACATGGAGGGAACTCTGAAATTCTCCCTCCAATACCATCTCTTTGCAGTTTGAAATGGGGGTGCTTTGTTCGTGTTTCCGTTTCAGTGTACATTCTGGCGACACTGAGGTTGTTATACCACTATCATGAGATCTGTGTTTCTTACAGAATGAAAAGCCTGGTAATGATCGATGCTTGCATTGACTACCAAGAACTGTAGTGCCTCCACACATAGGACCATGGACAGCAGAACTTGGTTCTGCTTTGATGGAGCTGCCAGTGAATCGAGATGCCAAATGCACACAACAGTAAACATCACCCTCATTTGCCCATCTGACACACTGTCTTCCTTTTGACTCTACAAATGCTATGCATTGCCGGTTGTTATCTCTAGAATCAGTAATTTTATTAGCCTCAGTTTCACTTGAAAGTTTTGCTTCAAAATCATTCATATGCGTGGACTCAGAATTTCCAGCTTCAACCATTATATCATCCCATCTATTAGCCACACTACAAGGTGACTCCACAGGTGCAGCTCCCTCCACAGCACCACCAATCCCTTCTCTATTATTGAAAGAGTCAGAATCAATTTCAACTGTCATAGGTTGGAGTGCACTGCTTGTTTCTGCTTGGGATGGATGTGTTTCAGCACGGCGAACTTCAAGCTTGGGCCTTTTCCTGCTAACTTCAATACTCGTGGTTGATGGACTATCACAACTACGTTGCTCTAATTCTACACCGTTGGATGACGGATTAGATATGGAGAACCACTTCATAACTTCATGCTTCCAGGTTTTCCACTCAGAACTCATTATAGGCTGCATTTGAGGTCCACTTAGAGAGTTGATCTCATTCCATAGTATAGAATCAACCAACTCCTGTACTACAAAAAAATTTGAATCAGCACCAGTTTTTAAATCCAAATATATGGAACTGCTTATAACCAGTTATATAATCTCCAGTCCTTTTTCAATTACCAGTAAAACATTGGCAGAGAACAAGACACACATCAATTAATTTAGATGCCAGAGCTTCAAACCAAATTTATGTTAATAAAAAGTAACTCTGACATTCTCAGATAGTGCACAATATAAAAACATCCTGAAATCTAAAATTTATATCTCTAGTTCGGAGAAAAACTATTTATTACCATAAATTTTGGGCAGCCAAAATTTAATACGTAAAAGTACCTCCTTTAGCAATTCAATAGATTCAGCACTACAAGCAACCTGACACCTTTGTACCCAAGATTCAAAAGACTGCTGCAGCCAATCAGAACTAATGTAGTGCTTCAATATCATCTGCATTGGAGAAGCAGCATTACTTCATTGTTAGACTTTGAATTCCTCTCACCGGATTAATGCAAGTTTGAAAAAAATAGCAAACACTTGCAAAGAAATGTAAATAGGATTTTGGAATGATAAAAAGTGACTCCACAATTAGAAATCAGCATATTTTACATTTTACATAGGACAAAATATGATGTGACCCAAAATCCATTAAAGAAAACTTGTGAACAATAAATATGCAATTCTAGGAAACAGTATCTTGTTAATGCGCATAATTATGAAATCAGTCATGCAGCACCCCTTTACATGAGAAATCAGAAATGCTGCATCTCAATACTATGAAGTGTTTCTACTAAAATTTAAGGAAACAAAACTACAGTCATCTTGTCGCTGTATCTTGTTAATGCGCATAATTATAAAATCATTCATGCAACATTCATTTACACGAGAAATCAGAAATGTCATCTGAATACTATGAAGTGTTTCTACCAACAAATAAGGAAATAAAACTAGTCATCTTGTCACCATTTTCTTTGCTAAATTAGAAAATAGAATTACAGTCTCTCTGACACCATTTTCTTTAATAAAATAGGAAATAAAACTACAGTCATTCGGTCACTCTTTCCTTCATATTACCAAGGTTTTGTTTTTGATAGTTGTGCTCAACTGCACGTGAGATTTGGTCCCAGAACTTGGCCTACACTTAATAAAAATTTATACACTGCAAAAGCGAGATGCTAACGCAATGAAGTAACGTACATGATGTCCTAGTAAGAAACAATGAGATGACAGTTATTGCTAGACTTGTAATGAGAGCTTAAGAAAGGCTGGAAGGATATATGTAGGCTTATTTATCTTGTAACTAAAATTAGGCTCATACAGTACAGACTACAGGCTAATAAGATTCAATAGGAAAGCACTCTGTCAACCACTTTCTGCACAAGTTAAGAAATAAATCAAAGATGTGCAACTAAAGCAACATGAATTACATTTTGAAGCTTTGGAAGCATTCTCCCTAGATCAGAATAGTTGCTGCATCGTGAAACCTCTGTAGCGAATTCCTTCCAGGCCCTTACATCACGTGCAGGGTCAGCTAAAGCCTGTAGCAAGCAAGCGATAAAATTATGATTGCAAGGCAAGAAAAAAGGAAATATTGAGGTCAAATTCCTTGAGGAAAGTTTTAAAATATCACAATAATGATTAAAGAACATACCTCAGTGTGAAACTGATCGACAATGTTTAGCACCCCAACTGCCAGCTTTTTCATTATAAACTGCCGGGCAACCCTTAGGTCTTTAATCATTTTTAGACCAATTTTGTGATTTTTGTATGCAATAGGATATGGTAATTCATTTATAGATCGGACAAGTAGTGAATCAGCCCATGAATAATTCCTGGTGTTGGGGAAAAATATCACTAAATAATCTTTGCGATCATGGGTTGGTTTTGCTCTTAAAGTCGACAATGGCCAGTCTTCCCTTGCACATCTAACTCCTGCTTGCCACTTCCCTCTCCACTATACTTAGAAAAGCACAAGCATAACTACGTGAATCAAAATTCATCAGAGATAAAACATTTTGTCAATGACTACAAAGAAAGAAAAAATATAAGTGCAGCCAGACTGCGGCAGATTGCTAAACCAGCAAAGAACTACCATGACATAATGTAAAAGGCCAACTTAAACTAGTTACCTTTACCCAAAGTGCTACAGTTTCGTCATCTTTTAGCCACTTGGGTTCTGAAAGAGACAATTCTCCATCGCAACTGTTGCCTTGTTCACTTTGAACGGTATCCACAAAATGAGAATTCTCAGTGATCGTAAGAGTTTCTGCAAAGCAATTCTGCACATTGATGTCATCATCATCAAAATCATGTGATTCTGAAGACAACATATGGCTCTCCACCTGACAATCAAAGATTGAAGCTCCACTTTGATGCCCGCCACTTTGGCTTTCCTTTTGAAGCCCTTCTGTATTTTGCAGCACATCATTTGCTCTACCATCACCTGTTTGAACTTGTTTTTCATGTCCATAGCCATTAGAATCTCCATTGTAAATGCAACCTGTTTCTGATTTCCGTTGAGCACTATCGGACTCTTCAACATATTGAACACCAGAACAAGGAAAGATTTCCATAATTTACACTGATATATGCAGTCTCAGGTAACATGCACAAAATCATTGATGTTCGCCAAACACAGATTTCTGTTAAGATCCGCAAGCCAGAAGGCCCAGAGAACATTGAAAATCACCAGTCAGTTATTTGTACATGCTCTAAAGATTTATTTAAAGGGGAACAATCTGATATATTCTATCTTTGTCTGCACTAAGTAAAATTTCAAAAATCTGTTGCTAAAATGTCAGAATATTATTTTATCTTATAAGTCCCCTAGCAAAAAAACCCAGGAATTTACAGTGAGAAAAAATGAGAAGAAAAACAAATGGCGGCAAACAACAAACAGATTGATGTCATGCTATACGTGGAAACATATAATTAACACTAAAGAAAAAATTGCTTCCACAATTTAGAAAATTGAAGAAGTCCCTTCTTAATAACTCCATCATAGCTCTTAACATTGTCTCACAATCTCTTCTTGGACAAGAGGTTACCACTTCTTCATTACAATTTTTTCCAAATGGAAGTTACCACTTCATTCCCTTTTCATCAAATTATTTTCATCATATATTCTGGGGCAAATTTAAGAAACTGACACTTCTTGTTATAATACCTTCCGATATGCAGATAAATTCAGAAAGTTCATCACGGCCAGTAGATCCAAAAATGTTTAGTCATATGCATTTACATGCTTCTATTTTATTTTTTATTTTTTTTGGTCCTCACCGTCACTAAAATACTGAAACAGCTAATTAGACAAGAAAGTTTGACCAAAGTTTCTTTCTTTAGCAAAGGTACTTCCTTTTTGCCCAACTCGTACGTTCATGACTACCCATATGTTAATTGTAACTGATAGAATCTCCCCAACTCTTTCAACAAGCTCAATTTACCCAAAAATGCAGATATCAATGCAGAGCCCATGAAAACAATTCCAGAAAAATAATCAGAATAATCAAATTAGGTTATCCAAATCAATAAATTAAACCAACATTATCTGCCATCAAATTCAAATGGTCCAGCTTTAATAGCAAATCAGATTAAATTTATTTTCTAAATTAGTTTATTCAAAATTGAAAAAAAAAAGTCTTACTTTATTGCATTGCACAGAAAAATTGCAGAACCAAGATGCACAATAACATAACTCGATTAAATTGCGCATGCAAAACCAAATCATAACAATTTATGCAATTTTAATTAATTAGAAACAAATAACCCACAATTACAATTTACAACATTAAAATTTATCAAGTATCAAATTTTATCAGCTAAAACCCTAACCCCACAAAACCCAGTAACCAAAAAAAATCTAGAGAACCTCACATTATCTTAAATTGAATAATAAATTTCAGAGTTTAAAATCCATAAATAGTTAAGACTGGTAAACAAGCAAAACATGAGTTGCGTGGAGAAAATCCGAATAACTAATCAGCAATTGCAAAATCAAAATTGTAATTCAAAGGTGGAATCTTTTTTGTCAATAGTGTAAAATTGGAAGTCAATTTTATAATTGTTTATATAAGTTTGGGGTATAATTATATAATTTAGTTGTATAAAGGGTACACGAAAGAGCTAAAACCAAGGCCAAAAATAAAAATTGACATGAACTGAAGGAAAAAAAAATGTGACAAAATTAAGAAAATAGGAACTGGTGGTGTTATAGTAATGAATGTACCTTATAAAGAAGAAGGGTATTTGCAGGTAGATCAAGTTTAGTGATATGTGGAGGTCTAAAAGAAAATAAGGCTATGGAATATATCTGTGTGCGCTGTTGGTTTTGGTTGTAATTGAGAAACCCTCTCTTATGATAATAATGGTGGTTGGGTAGGGAATAGGTCGTGACCAGATTAAAGGAGACCAAATTGGGGTACCGAATAAGTTGTCGTGGCCTAACAAATTGAAGCAGAAAATAAATATGGTGTTGTGAGGAAGATGAAATGGATTTGGTGGTGGTGGGGTGGAGGTAGAGGTGGAGGTGGTGGTTAATTTTACGAGATTTGGAGATGGAGGTGTGGGAAATTGTGTTACATCTAATTCGGGGTGTCTGCATTTTTTTTTTTT
>CANYCX010383966.1:0-11289 GCA_948193385.1 Breynia disticha f. nivosa | reverse complement strand
GAAAAACTAGAGTATTAAGCAGAGAATTTACCCTTCAATTATGTTGGACTCTTCTTCTTGGTCTGCTGCTATTTGTGGTTGCTGCGAAGAAATTCAGTTTTGATTGATTGAAGACTTTTGTTGACATCCAACAGACTCATCCGATCTTTGGGTGATTCTACTGAACACGCCAATCCAATTGCAAGGATTGCGCATATACACTTCTGCATATGTGGTGTCATCTCTTTCTGGACCTCGCTGTTCAACTCTTCCTCTGTTACTACTCCATTTTTGTCGTCTTCTTCTGGTACAACTGTCGGTTCCTTTGTTGCATCTCTAGAAAGAAGTAAAGGGTCCACGATGTGCAATAATCTTTCTGGTAATGCTGCTTTCACAAAATCATGGAGTTTGAAGCCTTCTTTGAACATTTCATCTGTTGGTGTTCTTCCGGTAAACATTTCCAACAAAAGAATCCCATAGCTATATGAATCTCCTTCCTTCGATGCAACGCCAGCAATTCCATACTCTGCACAAATGGAGATCAATACTTCATTGCACAATATTCCAAAAGTCATCCGTAATTTTCAGAATCGAATTCTAATCTAGGAACCAAAAAGTTTTAAAGAAGTAAAGAAGTGGCTCATCTACCTGGAGCAGCATATCCAATAGTTCCTTTTATTCCAATGGTGCTGCTTTGACTCGCAGAAGAAATAGCGGTGGTGAAGAAAATCCTTGCCAAACCGAAATCACTCACATGAGCTACCATATCAGCATCAAGGAGAACATTGCTCGGTTTCAAGTCACAATGAACAATTGGACTTTCGCTGAAGTTATGAAGATGCTCCAATGCAGACGCAACATCTATCGCAATGTTTAGCCTTTGGAGAAGGTTCAGCTTACTGGAGCTGTTTTCACTGTTTGAATGCAACCACTTGTCCAGACTCCCATTCGGCATGAATTCAAAAATTAAAGCTTTGAATTCATTCCCTTTGTAATCGATACTGGAGCAATGTGTTAACAACCTAACAAGATTCCGATGCCTGACATTCCTCAAGGCTTTGCATTCAGCTGAAAAGCTTTTCGAAGCACCCTTTTGTCCAAGGTTAAGGACTTTGACAACTATTGGTGTTTCCACCAGATCAAGAAATCCTTTGTAGACTTGGCCAAAGCTGCCGGATCCAATCAAATTACTCGATGAGAAGCCACTTGTTGCATGATATAGATCCCCATATGAAACCCTTAGAATTTGATCAAACATTAGAGCTTCTGCAGTAGGTTTCTTTTGCGATTTTCTCAGCCAAAAAAGAAACAGGGAGGATAGCATCAGAACAACAAAAATAACAACACAAGCAATTATGGTTGCTAGCTTAAATGCAAGAGATTTCCCTTTTTTTCTTTGGCTGGTGGGGCATTTGGATAGATGGAGCTCCGGAATGCCTCCGCATAGCTTCTTATTACCTGCCAATGACACTGCACTTCCATTTTTGAAGACCCCTTCAATTGGAACCTCACCTTCCAGATCATTGAAAGAAAGATTCAATGAGATAAAAGGAATTTTCGACAGATCCTTTTGAATCTGTCCTATCAAGTTGTTTTGTGAAAGATCTAAATGGCTTAGTCCTCTTAACAAAGCCAAAGATGGAGGAATGATTCCTTCAAAGGAATTTCCTTGCATATAAAGATGTTCCAAACTGATGCAGGATTGAATGGTTGATGGAATTTCTCCTGACAAATTGTTTTCTGCAATGCTTAAATAATTCAAATTTGTCAGCTTCCCTACTTCTGCTGGTAAGTTACCTGCTAATAGGTTTTGCGACAAGTCTAGAACCAATGATAAAGAAGGGAGTGGTAAAATCTGTGATGGAATCTCTCCAACGAGATTATTACCGGAAACATCTAAACCATACAATCGTTTACAGTTTCCGATGCTTGATGGGATTCTTCCTTCTAATTTATTCTGAGAGATGTATAGTTCAACCAGTTGAGTTAGGTTGCCCAAGGAAGGTGGAATTTGGCCTGATAATTGATTGAAACTAACCTCCAACGATTGAAGATTAGGGAACTTTCCAAAAGAAGCAGGGATAGAACCTGTCAAAAGGCTATTATGCAGGTCCAGGAAAGTTAAACCAGTAAGCTTGACCAACTCGGTAGGAATAACTCCAGAAAATTTATTATTTCCTAGATATAAATAACATAGCTGGGTTGATAAATTGGCTATACTATTGGGCAAAATACCTCCAAAGTTGTTATCTCCAATATCCAATTCTTGCAAATTGCTACAGTTTGTCAAAGACTTGAAGAAAAGCAAGTTTTCTGTTGAATTACTCTCTAGATTATTCATGGCAAGTGAAAGTGTCTGAAGGCTCTGCAGCTTTCCGAGATCACTTGGAATCCTGCCTGCAAAACTATTATTCATAATCTCAAGTATTTCCAGCTGGGAACAATTGGAGATAGATTTTGGTATTGCACCAGAGAATCTGTTGGTACCAATCTCTAATATCTGGAGATTTGGAAGAGTGAGACATATATTATTTGGAAGAGTTCCATGAAATTGGTTGTCCGTTGTTGAAATGACAGTGAGAGATGTGATATTGAAAATGGCAGAGATTACACCATCTAATTTATTAAGAGCTACTGTAATGACAGTTAATTTTGTTAGTTTGCCCATATCTTCTGGAATACTTCCCATAATATTGTTCAACTGAGCAGAAAAGATTCTGAGAGCTGAAATGTTTCCGATGGAAGGTGGAATTTGTCCTGTCAGATTGTTCCTACCGAGGTAGAGAAACTCAAGCTTTGTCAATGAACCAATTCCCGCAGGAATTGTTCCTCCGATTGTGTTGTTATAGAGATTGAACCTACGTAGCCGAAATAATCGACCGATTTCGTCAGGAATAACTCCGTGGAATATGTTGTTCCCAAGATTAATGACTCTAAGAAAACTCATGTTGCCGATGTATGTCGGGATAGAACCAACCAAATCTTTCTTAGTTAGCACAATGGATGTGACCCTGTGGAGGCGAGGGCTGCAGACGATTCCAAACCAGTTGCAATGTGGAATTGAATCATTCCAAGAGTTCAAGATTCCTTGTGGATCACTGGTTCTGGCTTCTTTGAATTTGATCAAGGAAAGGTGGTCTGTGTAATTTGCAGAGGCGTTGGCTTGAAGCCATGGCAACTTAAAAAGAAAGAAAAATGCTAGTTGAAAGTATAAGAGGGAAACCATTTTGGAAACTTATTTCTTTTATGATAGTATGTGAGAGAGATTATTATATAGATTAAGTTCTCAAACATTCCCACTATTTATTGGCTGAAGGCATCCACTGTTGGAAATTTCAAGTCAATGTGACGATGTAGTTACCAACTTAAACAAAACTGACTCTGTACAAGACTAACAATCTATATTATTATAAACTATTTGTTATTATGTATTTTTCGATGCGTTAAGTCCACTAACAACTTTGTAATTTACTCCCAGCTTGTGGTTGAGCTTGCATGGTTGACTTGACTGACTTACAACTACTTTCAAAGGCATTGTAATGGCATTTGAGATAATCCGTGATGAACATTTGGGCAAATTTCTCTATAATTTTAAAGACAAGAAGACCACTTTACACGGCTACTGATTTAGATTTTAGCTTTTTCTGTCTAGTCAGATTAATTGTTCTGTGATCTGAATTCCTGTAGATTGACTTGCTTGACTTGACTAACAACAGTGCAGCTAATTGAAAAGCACTTCGATGCTTGGATTGATGTGTAGACTAATCTACTGGAGTTTAATACGAAAGAAACTGTTTAGCTTTTTCCAAGACCTAACTTGTGGTTCAAATTCTGGGTGGCTGTCTTGGAATATCTTGCAATTAATACTGTGATTTACTTAAAGACTGGGATCAAAGTTCTGGAATCGGCATAGGACTGTGTAGTAAGAATTAGTTGAATTTTATGCACTGATCAATGAATTGAAAGAATAATCAAAACAAACCAAGAATCCAAGTTATTTCATCACAGATATAGCTGATGACATCGTAACGAGATCTAATTCCGAAGTTGAAAGCTTGTGTTCTTCCATGGCGCGAGCAACTGTCGGAAAATATGTGACAGTATTGCCATCAGCTGCAAGTGACCGGTTGAGATTTTGTGGGTGAACAATGAAGGGTAAATGAAGCTTGACATGCCAATAATTCAGTAATTTAAACAGATTTTCTGTGAATGTGACTATCTCGATTGTTTTGAGATTGATAATGAGGAGATTCCCAGTCTGAGTGAAAAGTAATATTTCAGGAAAGTAAACAAGGAATTGTGGAAGAGAGAGTTGCCCTGTTATTCCATATGTACAGCATATATATAGTATTGTTCCAATCCCACATAATTAAATAATGAATCAATCAGCTATGTGATTGTGCTAACCTATATGTATACAATATAAATCAGCCATGTGATTGTGCTCACCTATATGTAAATAATATACATTATTTCCAAGTATACAGTATTGCCCATTACCCCCCCTCAAGTTGGAGCATGCAGATTGTGAGTGCCCAACTTGCGAAGTAAATGATCGAACAGTCGAGCACCGAGAGCTTTAGTAAATATATCAGCGCGTTGAGAGCCGGTGGGAACATAGTGAGTTTGAATGACGCCATCTTGAACTGCATCGCGAACAAAATGACAGTCGATTTCAATATGTTTTGTGCGCTCGTGAAAGACAGGATTGGAAGCAATGTTCAAAGCTACCTGACTGTCGCAATACATACGAACAGGGCGAGGATGGTGAACACCTAAAGCCAATAATAGAGCTTTCAGCCATACTAATTCACATGTCGTCATAGCCATTGAGCGATATTCTGCTTCAGCAGATGATCGAGACATAGTATGTTGTTTCTTCGTTTTCTATGAAATTGGAGAACCGCCTAATTGAATGTACCAACCAGTCAAGGAGCGACGTGTAAGAGGACAACTCGCCCAATCTGAATCGCACCAAGCAGAAAGCTCTAGAGTAGTATTCGATCAAAGCAACAACCCTTGTCCAGGACTTCCTTTCAAATAGCGAACTACTCGCAAAGCTGCATCCCAGTGCTCGGTCCGAGGTTGCTGCATAAACTGAGCCAGTATATGCACACAATAGGAAAGTTCAGGTCTAGTAACAGACAGATAGATGAGTCTCCCTACCAAACGTCGATAGCGACTAGGATCTGCTAAGAAATCTTCTTGAGCAACGGCCAACCCATGATTCTGCTCAATAGGAAAAGCAATAGGCCGAGACCCAAGCAATCCAACTTCAGAAATAATATCTAAAGTATATTTGCGTTGACACAAATAAAGGCCATCTGGACTTCGAGCAACTTCAATACCCAAAAAATACTTCAAGACGCCCAAATCCTTCATATGAAAACAACGACTCAAATACTCCTTGAAGAGCTGAATAGCTAAGTGATCATTGCCAGCTATAATAATGTCATCAACATAAATAAGAACATTAACTTGTGTGTGTCGCTGTTGTAATGTGAATAAAGAATAATCAAAGTATGATTGGTGGAAACCATATTCCTGTAAAGCAGTTTTCAATTTTGCGATCCAACAACGAGGTGCTTGGCGCAATCCATACAACGACTTCTGCAACCGACATACCAAGTCAGATTTGTGCGAGGAAAATCCAGGAGGCATACGCATGTATACCTCTTCCTCCAAGTCACCATGTAAAAAGGCATTGTGAACATCCATCTGATGAAGTTCCCAATTTTTAGCTGCAGCGACTGCTAGAAAAGTGCGAACAGTTACCATTTTAGCCACAGGTGCGAATGTTTCGTTGTAGTCAATCCCTTCAACTTGTTTATTGCCAAGGACAACTAAGCGTGACTTGTATCGTTCAATTGTTCCGTCTGCATGATATTTGATGCGATACACCCAACGACAGCCAATTGCTTCTTTGCCAGGGGGCAACGATTGCACACTCCATGTGTCATTTGCTTCTAATGCATGTATTTCTTTCTTCATGGCTTCTCTCCACCGTTCATCTTTCATAGCCTGAGCATAAGACTGAGGTTCAACACCAACTGTGACAGCTGCTAAGAAAAAACGATGAGACATAGAGAATTTATTACAGTTCACATATTGAGTAATAGGATAGGAACTACCCGAGAAATGTCGATGGCCAAGCGAGGTGGCAGAGGGGCTCATTACTTTAATAGTGTTCAAAACGTAGTCACGCAATATGACAGATTCACGTTTCTGCCTTTGTCCACGACCAAGCAACTCATTTGATTGCTGATTTGATTCAGCCACTATTGCATCCCCCTTGCTACTGCAATATCAGTGTCGTGTTCGTCTGTATTCTTATCAGTTTCTCCTGAGTTGGACAACATACATCTTTCTGTATTAGGTCTAGCATACTCCTGTAAGGTATCATCTTCAGGTGAATAATCTGGCACCATACTAGAAATACTTGGTTCATTATCTTCTTTCACTTGTTGTTTGCTAGGAAACTGATTTTCCATGAAGACCACATCCCTAGAGACAAATAAATCTTGTGTTTCCAAGTCATACATTGTCCAACCTTTCTTGCCATAGGGATAACCGATAAAAATGCATTTTCTGCTCTGGTGGCAAATTTATCTACAGCTCTTTGCTGATTATGTGCATAAACCAAACATCCAAACACTCGAATATTATCATACGAAGGTGCTTGACCGTGAAGAAGTTCATACGGTGTTCTTCCCTGCAACACCATGGACGGGGTTCGGTTGATTAAATACGCTGCTGTGAGTACACACTCTCCCCAAAAATCAATTGACAAGTTTACCTGAAAACGAAGTGCTCTTGCCACATTAAGGATGTGTCTATGTTTTCTTTCTACTCTTCCATTCTGCTGAGGTGTTCCAACACATGAGGTTTGATGAATGATTCCATCTTTTGCAAAGTAATCTTTCAAGCAAGTGAACTCGGTCCCGTTGTCACTCCGCACTATTTTTACATTCTTGTGAAATTGTCTTTGAATCAAAGCAAAGAAATTGCAAAGAGTTTGCCGCACTTCAGTTTTTCTTGTCAATAGATAAACCCATACACTTCGTGAAAAATCATCAACCACCGTAAGGAAATAATGTGCACCACAAAAAGCTTGAGTTTTATAAGGACCCCACAAATCACAATGAACCATTTCAAAAGCAGCTGAAGTTTTGTTTTCACTTGACACAAATTTGTCTCTACTTTGTTTTGCTCGCAAGCAAATTTCACAACTAAAGCAATTATGAGTACCAGATGCAACGAAAGGTAACAAGCTAACAATCTTGTTGGAGGGATGACCCAACCTTTTATGCCATGTTTCAAAAGTGTCCTTGCATTCTGTCTTCAACGTCTGCACATACTTGAGTTTGTCTACACGCTTAAAGCAATAGAGCCCCTCGTGTTTCTCACCCAGTCCAATCGGCATCCTCGAATTGCGGTCCTGTATTACACAAAATTTGTCAGTGAACAGTACTGTGCAATTCATCTCTTTAACAAGTTGTGATACATAAATCAAATTGCAGTGTAAATTTGGGACATGTAAAACATGATGCAGTTTGAAATTGTTGTGTAGTGTCACAACTCCTTCCTTGTCTGCCATGACTTCTTTTCCATCTGGCAAGCCAATACAAACAGGACTACCATACTTTATGTCGCTCATCAATTCAAGGCTACCAGCAACGTGATTTGAGGCTCCACTGTCAATTATCCAACTCAAGTTTTTCCACTTACCATTCAATCGTTCTTGTGATCCTTTCTTTTGAGATTGCAGTAAAGAGAGCAAAGTTTTCCATTGATCTCCTGTCAGTTCATTCAGGGTCGTCTCGTCTTCATTATTTTTGCTATCTTGTGAAGTCACTAATGCAGCGTTGATTCGGATTCCGCCGCTCCTTCCTCTTCCAGAGGAGTTAGTCATCTGCTTCGAAGATCGTTGTCCGCGACCTCGTCCATTGTTTTTCTGTCTATCACTCCACCAATCGGGATAACCAATCAGCTGAAAACACGATTCAGCAATGTGTCCGGATTTATTACAATGAGTGCAGGTTGTGTTTGATTCTTTACTGCCAGTGCTTCCTCTAGATTCGAAATTCTGGACAGCAAATGCCATATGATCACTCCTTTGTTCCTTGGTAAGAGTGATGCTACGTACTCTCTCTTCTTGGACTATTATAGCGTATGTGCGGTTAAGACTCGGCAATGGTTCAGTACTCAAGATGTTGGAACGTATTGTTCCATAGGTGGTGTCGTCTAGACCCATCAGGAATTGATGCAGCCTCTCTTCTTCTCGTTTCTTATCTAGTTCAGCTCCAATATTGCACTTGCAACCTCCACAGCTACATATTGGATCCTGTTCATAATTGCTCAATTCTTCCCATATCTTCTTCAATTTTCCATAATAATTCACAATAGACACTCCTTGTTGCTTGCATTCTACCAATTCTGTTTTCAGCTGATGAACTCGTGGTCCATTCCCCACAGAGAATCTTTCTTTGATGTCTGCCCACAGGTCTTTTGCGACTTCCATGTGAGTGATGGTAGATCGCAAGGTTGGCTCAATCGTGTTCAATATCCATGACACTAGCATGGAGTTAACAGTCCACCAATCTTCAATTTCAGTGGTTTCCTCAGAAGGTTCTTTTATGGATCCGTCAATGAATCCATACTTTTTCTTGGCTCGCAGCGCAGTTCTTATCACTCGTGCCCATTCATCATAATTTTCTCCTTTCAACTGAACTTGTGTAATGATATTTTCGGGATTGTCATTTGAAGAAAGGAAATAGGGGGTTATGGTTAACTTGGCAGAACCATCACTGCCATTCTTTTTCGCTCCACTTGTATTTCCACTCATGGCTTTGATACCATGAAAAGTAATATTTCAGGAAAGTAAACAAGGAATTGTGGAAGAGAGAGTCGCTCGGTTATTCCATATGTACAACATATATATAGTATTGTTCCAATCCCACATAATTAAGGAATGAATCAATCAGCTATGTGATTGTGCTAACCTATATGTATACAATATAAATCAGCCATGTGATTGTGCTCACCTATACGTAAATAATATACATTATTTCCAAGTATACAGTATTGCCCATTAGTTCTCTATGTTTACATAGTTCCGATTGATCAACTTGTGGCTTACGGTGTCTTGATTTCTAGCGTTAGCAGTCGTGAGCTCCGTTAGAACATTTGTATTGTAGATAATCCGGCCGATAATCTTAGCTAAATCTCTTTCAGTTAGTAAATTCAAGCATTGTTTGAACTTAATTGGTATGTTTCATGCATGTTTGAGTTGTATTTGCAGGCTTATTTAGAGAAGGTAGAATATATTTGTTTTAAGAAGAAATTTTAAGTGAAGGTAGAAATTTGTTATATATGTCTTGAATTCGGTTTAGTCGGCATATTCAAGTTGGATTTGTACATGAGTTGTATGTAAGTTGTCATAAGTAATTATCAAATTAAACTCTGCTTTATCAAGATAAGGTTTCAAACTACTTTTATTGACTTTGGTTTTTTTTTTGTCATTCCACCCGACAACTCAGACAAATTGTTTCTATTATGTCTCCTGCTCGTAGTCAGAAAAGTTCTATTGTCTCTACTATGTAATTTTGTTTGTGCCTGTTTTTTTATATTTGATAATATAAAAAAAAGGCCAAGCCAATCAAATCTGTCCAACATCCTTCATCTTCGTTCTCTTATGCAGTGATTTTTACTATGAGAGTTACAAATTACGTAAAATTAAAATTATTTTTTATAAATTAAATTAAAAACTTAAATTTATTTTTTACTTTATATAACAGTTACAATTGTTACTGATCGTTAAATAGTAGATAGTTTACTTTACTTTGTGGTTTCAGGTCGAAGCTCTTTTATGACTAAATTTTTCCTATTTTCATTTAATATCTATAAATGTTTCTCTCCACATAAATTTGTCGTTTCTTGTTTTTATGGCAATGCCATTATATGTGAGTGAATTAAATTAGCCTAGTCAGCGTTTTCAATCTAAGGTAATTTAAATGCGTCGGTTAACAATTCGGGTGGATGAGTTGTAATTGTATGCATATTTTTTTAATCAGATATTATTATTTACGATATACACATCATAAAAAATAAATTTATATCGTGTCTTTTTAATCTTAATACTCATTAAATTTATATCATGTCGTGATTATCTCATGTAATCATTGGCTTAAGTTCGGTGCAATTGGTGCAAGAGTTATAATTATTTATAAGTTTAATAGGTTTTATTTATTTGGTACTTATAGTAAATTATCTAATATACGTATAAATAAATATATTGGGTTGAATTAATTTCTTAGAGAGATTTGTAGTTAATTGTTATAAAGGTTTGGTCAAATATACTAATTAGACGACATAGTTAAAAATTGGGTTAAACTGGAGTTTGTGTGGACCATGATGTAAATCTATATATAGTGACATGGACTTTTCTCTTGTATATTTTTTGGTGACTAATAAATAACTTGTTCTCTGCCTATAGATATAGGTCGACTGGCGGAACTAATCAATCGGGGCTTATTCTTGCTGAAAAACGATGTCTTCAAAGTTCGCAATTGATAAGTTCAATGGATTGAATGATTTCCCTATGTGGTAGTTGAGGATGAAGGTGATCCTTGTTTAGTAGGGGTGTGAAGGGGCGATAAAAGGTGAAGAGAGGTTACTGGTGAAATTATTAACGGTGCAGAAAGCTGAGATGAAAAAAATGGTACACAGTGCAATTCTATTGAGTCTGGCAGATGAAGTCTTGAGGGAGGTTGCTAATGAAAATACTGCAGCTGATATACAACAAAATTTAGAGGGTATGTATCAGAAGAAATCCTTGACGAACAAGCTTTATTAGAAAAGGCGACTACAAGACTTAAAGATGACCGAATGCGTGCAGATGAAAGAACATCTTGACAATTTTAACAGAGTTATATTAGATTTGTACGGTGTTGGAGTCATGCTCGATGATGAGAATCAAGCTATGTGTTACAACTGCAAGGAGTATGGACATATAAAGAAAGATTGTCCTTAGAGGAGAAACGAACAAGGTTAGGAGCAAACATTGTTCAGAGTGGTTTTGTGAAAGTATAAGATAGTTCTAATGAGGGGGAGAAATGAAGTATTGATTGTTGGTATAACTAATGGTGCAGGTGACCGGGTGATTGACACTTGTGCAAGTGACTGGGTGATTGACATTGTACAGTGTGGTGCCACATTTACCTTAAATGTGGTCATTGAATTTAGTGAACACATGGTAGCTATTTTTCCATATAGCAAGAATAGCTACCATGTGATTGTTAAATGACGGTA